>CAUYPK010115196.1:0-18297 GCA_963574355.1 Loris lydekkerianus
TGCTGTGGCATCACAGCTCACAGCAACCTCCAACGCCTGGGCTCAAGTGAGTCTCCTGTCTCCGCCTCCCAAGTAGCTGGGACCACAGGCACCTGCCACAATGCCCGGCTATTTCTTGGTTGCAGCCATCATTGTTGTTTGACAAGCCCGGGCTGGATTTGAACCCACCAGCTCAGGTGTATGTGGCTGGCGCCTTAGCCACTTGAGCCACAGGTGCCGAGCCAGCCACATGGTAATTGAATGTCTGATTCTTTTCTCAGTCCTCAGAGGCTAGCTTTCTCTCTGAAACACCATAAGTCCCAGGCCTGCTTGTTCCAGCATTCACACTCCAGTAAGGGCTTGAGAAGGCTTTTCAGTTGTTTTTACTTTAGAAGTACAATCTCTGTTTCTTTTTGATCAACACAGAACACTGGCTTTAGGCAAAGCCTTTATTATTACTATTAATTTATGAAATTAAATTAAAGGCAGCGAGGGTAAGATGAATTGGTTATTTATATATTTATAGTCCTAATTGAAAAGAGTTTGGAAATACTGATCATGAAATAGCTGCTAAGATTTTTTTTTTCCTAAATAGATGCCCCGCATAAAGACAAAGCTTTCAGCAATACATTTACATGGTTTAGCTTTTTGACAGATGAGTTTTTAGATCGCAACTTTGAAACAGTCAACAACTGAGTTGGAGACTAGAACTCACCCTCTGAAACATATAAGTGAGTTATATATGGATGGCATAATCCCAAGGACACAGCCTGCTCCCAGTTGGACATTCTTTGGTTCCAGCTGTTGACTAGAGATAATTTAGATTACAGCAGAAGGACCAAGAAATGCTTTTAATGCAAATCCCCTGCGTGGCATGTCTCTCTTTGAAGAACAAGTGGACATTCTTGCAAACTGCAAGAATAGGAGGCTGTTTATCTTCTCTGAGCGCAGTGGCTATAAGTAGATATGGAAGCCAAGTCCTTAGGAATTTTATGTCCCATTTAGTTTTATTTTAGGGACATTATAACATACAGCTTTACAAACTGACCCAGACATATTGTTTTCTTTGTACTTTTCTGTTCAGCGTTTTCTAGTTTACCACAATAACAAGCACTTATTATTGTTATAAGGGGAAAATATTTTAGATTGTCAGTTATACTTACCATATTGAGAGTAAAATCAAAATGACATTATACTTTGTAGGCAAGGTGCATTTTCATTAGGCTTTCACTGGAATGAAAGAAACTAGACACATATGCCTGTTATCATGGACTCTTGGCTACTTGTAGAATGATCACCCCCAATTCCAACTGCAAATGTTCTCTTCATTGTTCCCTTAAGTTTACTCTTGTCTATCTATCATTCTTCCTTTGTTTTGTCCCACCAAAGATTTATGGCACTTGAAAAAGATAGATAGAAAGTGAAAGCTAAAAGTGGAAGAAAGAAAATAGAGATGGGTGTGTAAGTCAAATCACAGTGACCTGAAATCATGTTAACAATTGGGCCACCTATGTGGTTTTCTAAGAATTTTCTTAAGCCACCACCCAAAGTTGGTCACTAGATGCAGGGATCACAGAATCAAAGCAAACTAGTTGGTTGGTAGAAATACTACTTTCTTGGTATTTGGGTCAGATAGGACATTCTTCCCAAAAGATTCATAAAGAAGTTCATGTCCTATGATGAACATCCATGACAACATCCCTACAATAGCGGTGGTGACCTGTTTCTTACACAGCCTCTCAGCATAGGCTGTTGACATTATATCAGAGAAGGACTCAGTAAAAGTGGGCACTGCAGTTGGCAGTGTGTCTGCTTCATCTGGTAGTTGACTGTGTTGATCATATAACGTAGACGGTTTTAGGATGGTGCCAGCCCCTCGGAACGTGCATGTTAGCAAATAGTGTTGCTGTTAGTGTTGGCATGGGTCATGTGTGTGCCTAAGAGGCAGGTGAAAGTGCCTCCGGGAGTCTCTAGCTCAGAGCTCCAGCTTCCTCTCTGGGCTTCCAGCCCTTGTGCTGGCAGGTCAGACATTGCCATGTCTGCGCCCTCCAGGAAAGGCGGACTTGTTCCAGGTAACACTTGAAAAACTGCAACTCCATAAACACATTCAACTCCCAGTGTGGGGAGCAAGGCACAGCTGACATAAGAGAAATACCTTCCAAACAGAAACCTGTGAGCGTGAGTGTTTCATTCCTGAAGGACAAACTCCTTTTAGGGAATTAAAAGGCCTTTATTAATTTATGAAATTATCTAGAAATCTTTTCTTACTTCTCTGACTTACACTGAAATAGAGGAAAGTGTAAGTGTGGCCTTTAGACAGTGGGGGCCTTGGACTCCGGAGACCAGAAGCATCTCCCTTCCATGTCCCCCTTCTTTCCTTGCCTTGCCCCCCTTTTTTCAATCTTATTAAATGGTTCATTTCAGTTGGTCCTATCATGTCAGAAGACAGTGACTCCTGGAATCTGCCAAGAACAGAATCCATTTGGGGCTGGAATACCCTCCCCTGGGTTAATCTCCTTGGTGGCTGCATGTAAAACATGGGGGAAATATGCGGCAAAGATTAACCATGCCTCGGTATTAGATTCTGAGCACCAGGATCTGTGGGGCCTGCGGCCCTCACAGTCACGTCACTTTCTTTTTAAAATGAAAACTGAAACCCAGCTCCAGCCAGAGGGCAGTGGGGGTGAACAAATGTGCAGGGAAAAAAAATAGAAATGTTTAGGAAGGCGACCTCCCCCCACCCCTGGTCTGATCTAGAAAGAGCCTGTCCCTCCCTCCTAGCACACGGAATGCAGGAGGGACGGGAGGGGCTGGGGAGAGCTCTCGGGGAGGAATTAAGTGTGGCTCAGTCTGTTTCTGGCTTCTCGGTAAATACTGCAACACCTCCGAATGGAAGAACAGCTGAGATAAGTGACTGCTAATCCCCCAGTGCTGGGGAGGAGGCTGGGCCGCTCCCTTCCAGATCCCAGCAGATGGTGGATGAAACAGGCTTCCCCAGAGGCAAGGGCAGCGGGAACTGTCCCCCCTTCTGTTCCTTCAGCTCTTGCCCTGCATGCCTCCCTCACGGCCTGTCCATGCCCAGAAAGGCCTCTCTGGCCCTCAAGAGCCCTGGGGACCAGCCCAGTTTTGCTGTCCCACTGGGCTATGCAAGGTCAGCCAAGCTGGACTCTGGCCAGCACTGGCAGCTTGGGCAGCATCCAGCAAAACTCTGCTGGCTTTGGAAAGAACAACCAGGCAGAGCCACTGTTTAGAAACTTACCTGGGGAAGACTGAAGAGGCTCATTTAAAATGCAGATTCAATCTTCCAGGGTGAACCTGGGAATTTGAATTTTTGTTAGACAGCCCATGTAATCTGGAAGTTCTAGCGTTGTAGGATGAGAAAAACCATTTAAGTATGGAGATGGGAAGGCATTTTGAGTGATAGTGAGGGATGTGGCCTAAAGGGAGGGGCATGAGTTCTGTATTCTCACTTTATCCTTTGCTCATCTGTGTGACCTCAGCCAAAACAGGTCTGATGTTTCCTCCCTCATAGGATATAAGGCAATCTTTCTCAAACTATAGGACGCAAGACTTTCCTGGCTTTGGAAATCTGTTTAGTCCCAGTTAGCACTAAAAATAACACTGGATACTTACATTTCCATTCTTGTAATACTTTTCAAGGAAGGATGTATAAATCTAATAGAAAAACAGCTACATGCCCATATGATAGAAGGACCCAGGCATATCCAGGTGAGGGGAGCGGAGAGGAGGAAAGGGGAAAGGAGAAGAAGGGAGGAATTTATAAACTCTCATCCGATGGACACATCGAGAGGGTCAACTGCCTCAACTACAACTTGAACTTTACTATAGAACATGAACAATGTAACCTTCATATTAATCTAAATTAAAAATTGGGAGATTGAAGGTAAAACAACGTGAATTTACAGTATTGAGCGGTATACTTTTACATGGTTAAGATAGTAAAATGTAATGTTATGTATATTTTTACTATAACTTAAAAAATTATCTAGAATGCACTCCAAGAGAGGATGAGTCATTTTTGTATGCTGAAGTAGACATTCATAAAAAGCCAATCTCAATTTTTAAACTAAAGGAATCCCTGAAAAGTTTTGTTAAATAAATCATCAGTCATGAAATCTTATTTAACCATTGGCTTATATTTTAAAATATATCAAAAAGGGTTCAAAGTTTTTAACACATGGAAATCAAGCAGGAATACAAATATTCATAGTAAATAACAATCATAAATCTTTTAAAAAGTGTTCTTTCTTAGCATAAACATAACACATATGAAAATACACTGTGTTAAAAAAAAATGAAACTCAATGGGAAAAACATAATTTAAAACATTTTAAGGGTAAATATTGTTTCATGAAACTGGTGTCTTTCCTCTACCTCCCACTAGAGCCCACAGTCCTGGGGGAGTGGGTTGGAATTGGCCTCCTGAGCCCTGGAAGTATTGGCAAAGGACTAAGGTCAGTAACTGTGGGGTTCAGTCCTGGGAGCCTTTGCACCCATGGTAGTGAATGTGGGAATTGCTCATTAGCTCTTCCCAGGAGAAACTTTCTTTCATACAAATGTTCACGAGCTTCGATTCTGCTCTATTTTAAAAACAATTAAGTGACACTTCCTCAGGAAGGCCTTCTCTGAATCCTCTTTCAGACTCCCCTACCCTTTTTTTGTGACTATTCCAGTGGTACCTCCTTTTCCTTCCCTGCTTGTACTATAACTGTCTCTGACTTTTCTGTAATTACCATGAAGCATGAGTTCTGCTCTGAATCCTTGTGACTACCATAGTTCTTGTCTGTAAATACAGAGGGTACTAAAAATATCTATATACATTTTTAAACACAGAAAAAACTATTAAATTTGTAATATATATATATATATATATATATGTATATATAATTTTTTTTTTTTTTTTTAAGAAATCTTTCTTCTTCTTTTATTTTTTTGCAGTTTTTGGCCGGGGCTGGGTTTGATCCTGCCACCTCTAGCACATGGGGCTGGCACTTTACCCCTTTGAGCCACAGGTGCCACCCCTTAAATTTGTAATATTCAAGTCACATTCATTCTGCAATTACAAGAGATGCTCAGTGTGACTCATATTTGTCTTTTGTCATTGGGAAATGTTTAGTATTACAATTTTGATACTTTTTCCTTTTTTTTTTTTTGAGACAGAGTCTCACTATGTTGCCCTTGGTTAAGTGCTGTGGCGTCACAGCTCACAGCAACCTCAAATTCTCAAGAGATTCTCTTGCCTCAGTCTCCCAAGTAGCTAGGACTATGGGCACCCACCACAACGCCCGGCTATATTTTTTGCAGTTATTTTTGTTTAGCTGGCTGGGGCTGAGTTTGAACCCGGCAGCCTTGGTGAATGTGGCTGGTGCCGTAACCACTGTGCTACGGGCACCGAGCCCATTTTTTTTCCTTTCTTAAAATATGTACACATATTTTGTGCACACTTTGTATTTGCTGAATCAATGAATGGATGAAATTGACCCCATTCTTCAAAAGACAGACACTAACGCCTCCAAAAGTATCATTTATTACATAATTATAACAGTAAATTTGCTTTATATTACTGTCTTCTATGTAACATGCCATTTGTCTCTAATTATTAGGATAGTCAATAACCCCTGCAAGAAAAAGGTTATTTTGCCTCTCTTCAGAGGGAAAGTTAGGGGGTTAGGAAAGTTGTTTTGCCTGGGACAAAACAGAGAAAAAGTTGGAAGTGATTGAAGTAGGATTTGAACCCAGGGCTGTCTGGCTCTGACGCCAGTCCTATTTCTCCTTTTCTTCAGTTCTTCAGGCCTGAGTCAAGGCAGCTCCATTCTCTGCATCCTGTCCTAGGCATTTTCACTGTAAGATGCCTGCTGTGGGGCGGGGCAAAGCATGGTCCCAGCCAGGCCTCCCACCTGGTTGCATCACCCATCTGCCCCCCCCTCCCCCCCCAGTTTCTTCTCCAGACCATCCCAAACATGGTTGGGGAGCTCAGAGGGGAGGGCCCAGCATTCTCCAGTCCAGACACTATCTAATCAGCAGTGCTCCTCAGCATATCAATCCAAGACCACTCTAAAAAGCCTGTGCTCGGTATTCTATTTTTAACTGGTGTGAACTGGAAGAAAAACACAAGCATTAAGAATGAAAGGGCCCCGTCAGAAACTGAGAATACAGGGCATGGCAGGGCAATCTAGTGATCTGTGTCCTTCCGTGTCCCCCTCTTTCTTCCCCATCTCATTTTATGTCAACTTTCTTTTTCTTTCTCAAATGCTCCAAGATGCTGCAAAATATGGTTTCCATGGAGGGGATGACATCAGTCATTTATACCAGTGCTTCTGAGACTTTACACACCAAACGAATGGGATCTTGCTGAAAAGCAGGTCAGCCTGAGACTATATTGCCAGCTCATTCTTGAGTTATGACTACACTGCTTGCCCACACACTGAGCTCCGAGTATCAAGAGTTGACGTGTTTATGTGGTTTAAACTGCTCTTATCTTCTAGGCAAGAGTATATGCCTTTTCAGACTTGTCTCCACCTGAAATGGAAAAGGCCCTTGCCCCCAGTCTAAAAAACCTTCATGGATCCACCAGCAATGGGCAAGCTGCTTTTGACAGTTGTTCCTTCAGTCACTTTGGGGGCAGGGGGATCCTCTTCTGGCCTAAAGATCAGAGTCTGAGTTTGAGCAAATTCCCCCAGGCTGGAGGAGGAGTAACAGATATCTAGACTGGGGTAAATATGCCCCACAAGCTCCCACAGCAACCCTTCTCAGCCTCTTCCCTGGCCAGACCTGGACATGCACCTGGGCTGGGACCCTAGTGGCGTTGGTTCATCCCACCACCCAGAATAAAGCCATCAGGCTGGTGGGGACTGGACCAGAAGGGTGCCCTGTCCCAATGCCCCTTTTCCAGCCACTCAAATGTGCTCCTGTGGCTTTCTTTGTGTCCCTGAGAACTGCCTGGGCTCCGCTCCTCCAGCTCCCAGTCCTGGAAGATGAGAAGCTGTCTTCCCTGCTGGCCTGGCCCAGCTGTCGGGACCCCTTAGATGAGGGCAGGGCGCCAAGCCTTCCCCGCGCAGGTGGCTAATTGGCCCTCAGGCTAGCTGGGTGCGGAGGAATGAATCCACCACACTTCCAGGGAGCATCCCCCCACCCCAGGACCGGGGAGGGGGCGGGCGGTAGTCACTTAGTCTTCCCCTGCCCCCTACCCGTCACCGCCTGCCCCTCCTTAGCTCCCTATTTGGCCATCCCCCTGGCTGCCCCCTCCCCTTCCTTACATGGTCTGGGGGACCGGTTGATCCTATCCCCTGCCCTTGGCTCCATGAATGGCCTCAGCGGTCCTAGTTGGTGCGAAGGCGACCAAATAAGGCAAGGTGGCAGACCGGGCCCCCCACCCCTGCCCCCGGCTGCTCCAACTGACCCCGTCCATCAGCGAGCTATAAAGCGGCGCTCCCGGCGCTGCCACCAGCGCCGCAGCCGCAGAGCAGAGCCGCCCGGAGGTGAGTGGCGACGTCCCGCACGCTCCTCCCGCCCGGACCGCCGCCCCGCCCAGGCCCCGCGCTCCTGAGGGGCCACTCACTTTTTTAAAAAACCCAAAACGTTCTGATTTGCTTCGAACTTGTCTTAGCCTAGGTCTCGGGCCTCGCAGGAGAGGGCTGCGCAGAAGGGGAGGAGGGGCGTTTGGGCCCCTGTGAGCTTTCCCATTCATCTGGGAGTGTGGCTAGGGCTGAAGATTGGGTTCCCAACTCGGGAAAAGGCGGAAAGTCAAAGGCCTGGGGAGGATCTGCTAAGGGCTTGGAGTTTTCGGGTCTCAGGACAGTCCCTTTGTGCACCTGGGGCGGAGGATGTGACTTCTGGCCTGAGAGACGGGTGGGTTCCTCTCCCCTTCCCTGGGCACCTTCCCAACTCCTCCGTAGCTTCTTCCTGCCCTTTTATGCCTCTAAGGGAGGGGAGATGGCGGGCGTCTCCCTCTCTCCTCCAGTACCCCGAATTCCTCTCCCTCGGGTATAGAGGCCAGCGCCACAGGCGGCTGAGCATGACCTCGCCTCCCTTCCTCAACTGCAGACCCCTCTGAAGCTGTGCCAACATGTGTGACGACGAGGAGACAACTGCCCTGGTGTGTGACAACGGCTCCGGGCTGGTGAAGGCCGGCTTTGCAGGCGATGATGCGCCCCGGGCTGTCTTCCCTTCCATCGTGGGCCGCCCGCGCCACCAGGTAAGCCTCCTGCTTGGCCTGGCCTGCTCCTACCAGGGGCAGTCCCCAGTGCCACCTCACACCGCTTCCTGCCACCTCCTGGGTCCCCAGATCTAGGGAATATCTCACTTAACCTTCCTGTGTCATGACCTCTTCAGGTCAAGTTAGGAAAAGTTGGCTCAGTTTCAAATCCAAGCCAAGACAAGCAATACCCCACCAGACTACAGCATACCAACAAGGGCTTGTGTCCCCCATCCACTGCAGCTGCGCCTCTCCACAGGCCACTCCCTGGGATGAAAAGCCATCAGCTTCTCTTCATTCATGGCTTTCTGGATGTTTTAGGTCTCCTCATCTTCTCCTCTGCCTCTTACACACTTGGGTTCCTTCACTGTCCTTTCATTTCAGTCCTGCTCAAAACAGAGAAGTACATAATCTCTCTTATCCAAGCAGGACCCAGTCCACATTCCTCTCTCTCTTGTTCACAGCCAGTTTGTAGGGCTCCCCAAAGATGTAATCTATCTCCTTCCTGGCTGTTGCATTTTTAGCAGCCAGGCGTGACAGAAGCAGCAAGTGCCATGGTGATAGTGACATACCACCTCGTTTATTAAAAGAAATGCCATGCTCTCTGAGTTTGTCACATGGGTGGCCAGACAGGCTGGCGAGGAGGAGAGCTACAGTCCTCAGTGGTGGTGAGTGATGGGTCCTCCAGGACAGCTCTGCACAGGCTGGATTTCACTTGTCAGGGTGAAAGCGGCATAGCAACCAATCTTTATATGCTCATTTGATAAATGTCAAAATCTTTTCTTAGGAGAAATACAGTGTGTCATTAATTCAGTCATTCCAAAATGTAGTCATCCATATTTCAATTGACATGGGTGATCAGCTTAGTCATTTAATGAGGCATTATGATATTTTTAAAATGTGATACTTCTACAGTGAAATGGCATTATTTTTTCCCCCTAGGTATGTTCTAGACAATAGTTATACATCTTTGGGGGAAGGAGAAGAGATAGTACAAGGTGGATTTTAAATGATTCTTCTAAATTTGGGTAAAATCTTATTGTCTATTATTTCTGGTATTTTTAAGATGCTCCTTGGCCTGGGCATTTAGATATAAATTGATCAGGCATTGATGATATTCCTGACATGGTGGGAGCATGACTTTCTCTTTCTTCTTATAGGGAGTCATGGTGGGTATGGGTCAGAAGGACTCCTATGTAGGGGATGAAGCCCAGAGCAAGCGAGGCATCCTGACCCTGAAGTACCCCATTGAGCACGGCATCATCACCAACTGGGATGACATGGAGAAGATTTGGCATCACACCTTCTACAACGAGCTCCGTGTGGCTCCTGAGGAGCACCCCACCCTGCTCACCGAGGCCCCACTGAACCCCAAGGCCAACCGTGAGAAGATGACCCAGATCATGTTTGAGACCTTCAATGTCCCTGCCATGTATGTGGCCATCCAGGCAGTGCTGTCCCTGTATGCTTCTGGCCGTACCACAGGTATTCCTGGGTCCTGGGGACAATTTCTGAATAACCACATTCCCACATCATTGACCTTACTGTAAATTACATTCCCAGATTGGTACAGATTGTCCTTTCCTTCACACTCTCTAGCAAGGTGTCTGTGCTGAGAGAGAGGTAACAATCGTACCCAAGGTTAATTTCAGAGCATACTTACTGTAAAAGCTGATAGCTTGGAGAGTTAGATCCTTCCCTTATTTCAACATACAAGTATATTTTCTTTGCTTTCATTGAACTTGTACACGATGCCCCTTTTTTTGACTCAGCCCCTGGAAGGAACAAAAAAGAGGGCTTTGTGTAGAAGTTCAATGGAAGCAAAGAAAAATATACTTGTATGTTTACATAATGTGCTAATGGCTAATGAGCAAAATGGTCACTGGAAAGTGTCCTCAGGAAATTTTTCTGCTACAGTATTTAAGAGGATGTGCTGCAGTTGGCTTCAGATTTAGTATCCATGATGCTCATTTTTATTTTTTGTGTCTAAGTGATCTAATTTTATCTGAATCAATTCTCATTGCTAGTATCTCTCAGCCATGGCTGAAGCAGTGATGGTGTCCTCAGGAATTTACCTCGTTCTTGTATGTTTCCCCCCACAGGCATCGTTCTGGACTCCGGGGATGGTGTAACTCACAACGTGCCCATCTATGAGGGCTACGCTTTGCCCCATGCCATCATGCGTTTGGATCTGGCTGGTCGGGATCTCACTGACTATCTCATGAAGATCCTCACAGAGCGTGGCTACTCCTTTGTCACCACCGGTGCGTGCTTGTGTGTGTGTGTGTGTGTGTGCACGCGTGCCCATGAGCGTGCACATCATCCGCCACAGCATGAGTCTGATTTTTTTCCTATCTCAATGAATCCACCTGCCTCCTCACTACTGACTTCCTTTTTCAAAGCTTGATTATGATACCCTTTATTTCTGCAGCTGAACGTGAAATTGTTCGTGACATTAAAGAGAAGCTGTGCTATGTTGCCCTTGATTTTGAGAATGAGATGGCCACAGCTGCCTCTTCCTCCTCCTTGGAGAAGAGCTATGAGCTTCCTGATGGCCAAGTCATCACTATTGGCAATGAGCGCTTCCGCTGCCCTGAGACGCTCTTCCAGCCCTCCTTCATTGGTGAGTGGCAGTTTCTGGTGTGGAGGCACGGCTTTGCCCTGGAAATTTTAGGGTCTCCTACAGTAAAATCTGTTATAATTAGGAAGGAGCAAAAGGCCCATGAATTTAAAAAAGTCACAGCTTGGAGTCCCACACAGCTCAGCCTCAAGTCCTGATGGCTCATTTAAGGAAAAGTCTGTATTCTGCTCTAGTGATGTGATAAAGGCTGACATACTGAGTTCATCTTAAAATACAGGATAGACAGAGTACTAAATGAATATTGTGTATCTACAGGAAAACCTAATTACTCAAGAGAGCTGACTTATTCCAGTAAGTTCTATTGCCAAGTAGCTGGACTTACCTTTCAGCTACTCATGGTTATAGTGATAACTGGACACCAAACATCTTTCCTAAGCAATGACTTCCAGAAGGTAGCTTGTCAGTATTTTATTTTAGTCCATAAAATAAAATTGCACTCATTTTAACTTAAATATGTGTCTTGTCTTTTCCCAATACATCTCCACACATCTGATGGCTACAGGAGGTGTTCGCTCCAAGCAGGTGCTAAACACAGTTGTTCCTTTCTTGGCAGTTTATACTGTCAGACACCTGTTCCACATATGCCCTGCAGTGTATCTTCTAGGGGAACATATGTTTCAGAGACAAATGGTGACAGCTCACCAACACAGAGGAATCCTGTTCTCTTCCCTCCATCCTGGCCTGAATGCACCATGACATTTCCTGTTAACTTGTTCCTAGGTATGGAATCTGCTGGCATCCATGAAACTACCTACAATAGTATCATGAAGTGTGACATTGATATCCGCAAGGACCTGTATGCCAACAATGTCTTATCTGGAGGCACCACCATGTACCCTGGTATTGCTGATCGCATGCAAAAGGAAATCACTGCCCTGGCCCCTAGCACCATGAAGATTAAGGTAAAGCACCTTTGGGGGTGGGACGTCCAAAGCAGGTCTTGGTATTCTAAGCAGAACTGCATTCCTAACTCCTTTCTCCTCACACTTGGCTTCCTGTCCCCTATAAACTTTACCTTTTAGTTTCTCTAACACTTGTTCTCACACTTTTTCTTTTTTGAAATTTTTTCTAGCACTTTCCCCAAGATAGGAAACACTAAAAGTGCTTTTAAGCGGTGAATAAAAATAAATCTTTGATAAGAAAAAACACAACTGAATCTTTGAACACATTTTAAAAGCCCCAACTTTTGGGCTAGCATCCATCAGGCATTTAGCTTGTTGCCACATTATATTCTAGTTCAGAGAAGTAGGGAAAGTCTATTTTAATAATGCAATATGTCTTTAATAATGGAAATGGTGAAATAGAGGAAAGTTTACAAAGCTTGACTGGCCATATTATTTTGTAGTGTGAAATATCCCACATTGACAGTGAATTGCGATCTGGTATTTTTTTCTGTGAATCTTCCCAACATGTTGCTTGCTTCTTGGCTTGTCAATGTTAGAGTTCATTGGAAGTTGGTCTTTCCTTTCTGCAGATTATTGCTCCCCCTGAGCGTAAATACTCTGTCTGGATCGGGGGCTCCATCCTGGCCTCTCTGTCCACCTTCCAGCAGATGTGGATTAGCAAGCAAGAGTATGATGAGGCAGGCCCATCTATTGTGCACCGCAAATGCTTCTAATACGCTGTCTCTCCTCGTCCACTTACATTCAGGATGACGATATTATGCTTCGTGGAGTCTTCTGAACCACCCTCCCTCATCTCTCATCAATCATTGTACAGTTTGTTTACACACGTGCAATTTGTTTGTGCTTCTAATATTTATTGCTTTATAAATAAACCAGACCAGGACTTGCAACTTACAAAAGCCTCTCATTTCTTTTTGGAGTAGGCATGGGATAGGGCAAGTGTTGGTTTTGACATTGTGAGCATTGTAATATTATAGTATCCCAAGGTTCATCGAGACAAACTAGGGTGACATTTAGCTGGGAGATATAAAATCAAATTTTGATTTTATATTTTGGGACAGAATCATAAATATAGTTCATGTCTGAAAAGTAGGTTAGGTTTAATTCCATACAAGCAAGAAATGGAATAGAATAAGATAATTCTCTGAGATGAATGGCTATGGTTGACAGTGAAAATTGTTGTTGGAGCATATGTTCCAGTTGTTCTTATAACTTTGCAGAAAACACACATATATTGATAACAAAAAGTCAAAGCTTATTTTCAGTAAATTGGCTTTAACTTCTACATCTTTGAACTCTTCGATTGTCTTCCTCAGGGCTGTGCATGAAACAGAAAGGCCAGCTGACAGCTGGGCTCAGTCATGTCCTGTTGCAAATACCCTTAAATAGATCAAGAGCAGTGTGTGTCTGTGTGTCTTTAAAATAAGTGTGCAGGAGCAGGAGCCAGACGCTTTTGCCTAATCAGTGACTAAGTCACAGGATAATGATCTTTGACCTCTTCGTTTCTTTGACATTTGGGGATGTTTTATTGAGTGAAATGAAGGCTGTGGGGTCCTGAGGGAGCAAGGAGAGGGAAGAACCACACCATTCACTTCGCTCCATGCTGCTGGACTCTGCAAAATGTAGTGGGAAGAGCACAGCAGGCAGCATCCAAAAGAATCAGACATGCTCTGTCCTTGAGGGATTCACATACCTACACACAAAATACCAGTGCAGGCTTTAAGGAGATAGACATGGGTCTGGGTCTTGAAGATTGGCTGGGAATTAGGGAGGTGAGAACGGCAGAGAGAATATTGCTGCAGAAGCAAATGGTGCACAAGCCTGGGGCTGGTAGGTGCCAAGGAATTTTAGAAAAGATAGATTTCTGCCTAATTGCTGAAGCTTGAAAAATGTTTATTTTCAAATTGTTCATAAGCTGCGAGAGCTCGAAGGGGTATTTGAATGGACTTAAGCTTTATTGGGAGGGTATCAAGACACTGAGAAATTAAGCAACCAGTACAACGTTACATAGTTTGTGTGTGGAACATTCGTGACAGGAACCCAGATTTTCTGATGTTTAATTTTACCAGTGCCTCTAAAATCATCTTTTCTCACTTCAGTCACAATCTATCAAGAGTAACCCAATTCTATCACACACCTTTTTGGGAGTCTGGGTTCAAAACTGGGAGTACTTTGGGCTCATCAGACACCTTTAATAAATTGCCACTGCCATTCAAGGTCATACCTGTGTCTTTATGCTCCTTTTCAAAAAAATATGTTTGATCCTTGCCTCTGGGATCCAGACACAGGAGTAGGGGCAGGGAACATGAAAATGGATCAAAGCACATTTTCTGTGTTTAAAAAGTTTAGAGTTCTATATTTAGCTTTTAGCATAGCTTTGTGGAAAGCTGTCTCTGCAACAAAGGCTAAATAATAAATCATTCTGGTGGCATTTTCTTTGGATCAGTTATAAATGTTACTATAGATTTTCTTTCCCTACTCCCCCCATTGTATCTCTTAGCACAGATGAATTGGTTTAAAAGCTAGGTATCAATTAGGGAGATATGCTTCATTTCATCTTTGTGTCTCTTTATTCTCACCTCTCAAATTGCATAAATATAGTGAATTTTATCCTCTGAATACAGTACTAATGCTGTAAGTACAGACAACTGGCTGGGTATCACATGTGGTTCTTTCCATTTTGAGTATAAATGAAACATATATTGATGATTTTTACTTAAAAAAGAAGCTCAAAGAATGAGTTTCTGATATTTGTCTAAGCATATAGTTGTTTTTTCTTTTTTTAAGAGACAAAGTCTCTTAAAAGTTCAGACAATTAAGTTTGAAAACTCATCCTAGCAAAAGTGTTACACACCTCATTGCTGAACATCACTATTGCCTCCTTCGAAGTACTCCCCTTGGGAAGCTATGCACCAGTGCCAATGTTTAGTCCATCCTTCAAAGCACTTTTTCAAGGATGAATTCACAAACTTAATTGTCAGATGACAACTCTGATGGCCATTGCAGAAAAAGGTTTGAAAATTACTTTGAAGGGTGAACTAGGCACTGACATTGGTGCAGAGCTTCCTAAGGGGAGTACTTTGAAGGTGACCGTAGTGATATTTAGCAAAGGGGTATGTAGCACTTTTTTTAGGATGAATTAGAGAATATAATTGTCCAACTTCATATATTGCTTAGGATGGGGGAGCAGAGATATTCACAGGTGCAATTCTACTGCTGATCAGCAAGGAATTTTGATCTGCTTTGTTCACCCCTCCTTAGGCAACCAAGTGGCCCTCACTCCTAGGAGGTCAGTATATTGACATGGTCGGCATATTGTGCGCCAGATGGGCATAGCACACTACAGCCCAGAGCTTGTGGGCTCAAGCAGTCCTCCTGCCACAGCCTCTGAGAAGCTGGGACTATAGGTGTGTGCTACCACACCCAGGAACACACAGATTTCTGTTAAGTTCTAAGGTTTTCTCATCTCTGCTTGATAATAAGGTATAAGGTATTGGAACAGCTGACTCTTCTAAAAGTTGTCCTTAAGGAAGATACTTAATAAGTGAGTGTTTTCTCAAGGCCATCTTGTTTATATGTAAAAGAATTGAAATCTCTACAGTGATTTTGTCTTTGGTTGAAGTGCCATGCACAAAAATCTATATAGATCATGATATTTCTTCTTAATTTATAATAAAGATAGTATTATTGTTAGTTTTTAATACTTTCAAACACTATATCTTTGTTTATCTTGACCAAGAAATGATCATTCAAGAGTGTATAGTACAGAGAAAAGAAAAGAAAAAGAAAATGGAATGTTTAGAGGGGTAGGGCTGACGACATACTGTAGCCAGGGCCTAGAACAATGTCACTGGATCTTCAGCTTTCTCTCTAGTTCTTCAGTGGGATTTATTATTGTTTGTATTGTGTTATGTTACATTCACAAATTCATATGTTAAAGCTTTAACTCTCAATGTGACTGAATTGGAGACAGGCTATTTAAGGAAGTAATTAAGGTTAAAGAGGTCATAAGGGTGTGGTCCCAATCCAGTAGGATTGTTGTCCCCATAAAAGGAAAAAGAGACACCAGGAGAGCACACAGAGAGGAAAGACCATGTAAGGACACAGCAAGGAGGTGGCCATATGCAAGGCAGGGAAAGAGGCTTCATGAAACTAGTCCTGCTGAAACGTTGACCTTGGACTTCCAGTCTCCAGAGCTGTGAGAATTAGAAATGTGGTGTTAAGCCACCATGGTGTCCTGTTATGAAAGCCGTGGCAGTCTAATATAGAATTTCTCGACATGTTGGACATGGTGGCCCAAGGCTCTTGGTCTTCAACTTGCAGCCTCTGGGACAAAAAAGTCCCTTCCTATATAGAACCAGCAGAAGTTCCAGGGAAGTCTCTGAGCCTGGCCAGGTTTGAGAACTGAGTCATATTATCCCTACTACAGGGACTTATCAGTATTATTCAGTGAGGAAGGGGCAATTTTCCAAAAGAAGAAAACCAAGTTATACAAACACCATATCCAATGAGCTAGAGAGCAGGAGAAAATACTGGGGGTGTGTAGGGGAGGGACCATCTGTTGGAAGGCTCCAACTTTCCAGCTTAGGAGTTTTATTTAATTTGACAGGTCCTAAGAAGGACTCAAGAAGAGACATGACTTCACCCAAACAAAATTAGGAGGTGAGACTGAGAATCTTGGAATCGTGATACTTGTAATTGGTCTGATATTTTTTATACTCCATTATGGCCCAAGGATCCAGGAACCCAATGGCCCCTACACGATCAGATTAACCAGCTTTTTGAAAGGAGATAATAAGTCAGATTCACTTTATGGTTAACATGCTACAAATGTCATAAATATTTTTCTAATAACTAGTAATGGGTGAAGAAATTTTTAAGTCTTTGAGGCCTAAAACAATAAAAGTTGTCCACGTTCACCTTCCAGGCTCATTATGTAGGGAATTTCTTCCCTAGGCAGAGCTTGGCTGTTGCTATGGCAATCAAACTCACAGTAGGAAGACATCAATGAAAACAAAACTCTCAGGGAGGTTGCAAAAGTACATCTCTGCTCATTGGTGAGCTTGGTTCTAGATGTTTTTGCAGTTCAGTCATCAACCCTGCATGCAGTAGATGAGAGAAAACTTGACTAAGAGGATGAAGACCCTCAGTTTAACCACAGCTCTCTGAGTCCTTCTGGTTCTGCCGCTCCCCTTGCCTGCCTGGGAGAGGTGAGAGGAGAAAGGGAGCAGAGTCAGCTGAGAGGTAAGCTTGCATGTCCTTCAGCATCACCATCTCCTTATTTTTTTGCACTGACTGTAGCTTCCATGGAAATCAGGGTTGGGGAGGGGAGACAGAAAAACCCAAAGGAAGGCTGATGTGAAGCTCAATTAAGATGCAGCATTAATAGTAGATGAGAATTGGACTCTGGAGTCAAGTGTAGCAAGGAATTGGGTCAATAGGTTTTGTGTTTCACACAGAAAGATGACTTTGGGAAACTTTGAAAATACTGCTGCACAAGGACTGAGTAGGCATCATGTGGGGTAAGATAGGATAGAGAAGGCACCATGGAGGAAATTTAAAAGCAAACCTACCTTAGTGAAGGTAAGCCCTCTTGAACCCTAGGATCTATGCTTTGGGCTTCTTTTCTAGTATCTTTCATCCAATGTCAGCTACTGGGGACCTTCTCCCTATTGCTCTTACTACATCAGCATTTGCCTGTCCTTTACCTGCATCCTACTAGGAACAGACTATACTCATGGAAGCATCAGTTACCTGTTTGTCCAAGGAAAAGCTAGAACAAATCTCCCAGGCAGAAAATACATACATAATTTGCCAATAGTTTTATGCATATAGTTTCTTATTAGAGTAACCCGAAGGATTGATGTTGCATGGGCTTGGGTTCAAAAAAGATTTGAGTTCAAAATCTAGTTCTGACACTGGCTAGGTGAATAAATCACTTTAAGTAAATTATTTAGATTCTTGAGAAAGGAAAGGCTAATTAAAATTGTGCTCCCAGAGAGGAAGCCGGGCATCTTCTCAGGTGGCAACCATCACAGAACAGATCTGGGATGGAAATGCAGGCCCCCTGAGACTTAAACCCAGAGTAACTGTTTCATTAGGGTTGGACAGAGACCAGTTGAAAACAAGACAGAACCACTTAGCCCCACCACAACAAACAGGTCCCCAGTTTCTCAGGCCATAGCACTGTATGGGTCCTCGATAAAGCTCCAGGGGAAAAATTAAATGGTGTAAAACCATCATGGTGTGGAATCAGCAGAAAAACTCTGGTAACATGATTAACCAGAATAGATCAACCCCCCCAAGGAAAGATATGGCAGATGTAACTGAAGATCCCATTCATAAACAGCTGGCCGAGATGTCAGAAATCGAATTCAGAATTTGGATTGCAAACAAGATTAATAGAATGAAGGAATATTTAGAATTAGAAACTCAATGAGCAATTCAAAAGTCAGAATTAGAAATTCGAGGAGAAATTCAAAAGTTGTCTCAAGAATTTAACTAATTTAAAGACAAAACCACCAAAGATTTTGATGCACTGAAGCAAGAATTTGCAG
>CAUYPK010115200.1:0-68237 GCA_963574355.1 Loris lydekkerianus
AACCTCCAGCTCTTGGGCTATGGCGATTCTCTTGTCTCAGCCTCCAGAGTACCTGGGACTACAGGTGCCTGCCACAACTCCTGGCTATTTTTGTTGCAGTTGCCACTGCTGTTTTAGCTGGCCAGGGCCGGGTTCAAACCCATCACCCTCAGTATATGGGGCCAGCCCCCTACCCACTGAGGCACAGGAGCCACCCTTTTTTTTTTTCTTTGAGACACAGTTTCACTCTGTTGCCCTTAGTAGAGTGCCATGGCATCACAGCTCACAGCAACCTCAAACTCTTGGGCTTAAGTCATTCTCTTGTCTCAGCCTCCCAAGTAGCTGGTACTACAGGAGCCTGCCACAATGCCCAGCTATTTTTTGTTGTTGTTGTTGCAGTTCTCATTGTTGTTTTAGCTGGCCCAGGCTGGGTTTGAACCTATCAGCCTCAGTGTATGTGGCCAGTGCCCTACCCACTGAGCTACAGGCACCGCCTGTTTTGTCTTTTTTTTTTTTTTTGAGACAGAGCCTCAAGCTATCGCCCTGGGTAGAGTGCCGTGGTGTCACAGCTCACATCAACCTCAAATTCTTGGGCTTAAGCGATTCTCTTGCCTCAGTCTCCTGAGTAGCTGGTACTACAGATGCCCACCACATGCCCAGCTATTTTTTTGTTGCAGTGTGGCCAGGGCAAAGTTTGAATCTGCCACCCTCGGTGTATGGGTCAGTGACCTACCCACTGAGCCACAGAAACTGCCCCATGTTTTCAATCATAAGCTTAACTGCTATTATTTAAAATTTTCTTTTTTATTTTTGAGACAGTCTCACTATGTCGTCCTCAGTAGAGTGCTGTAGCATCACAGCTCACAGTAACCTCCAACTCTTGGGCTTAAGAGATTCTCTTGCCTCAGCCTCCCAAGTATCTGGGACTACCGGTGCCTGCCTCAACGCCCAGCTACTTTTTTGTTGCAGTTGATTAGTTGGCCGGGGCTGGATTCGAACCTACCACCCTCGGTGTATGTGGCTGGCGCCATAACCACTGTGCTATGGGTGCCGAGCCTAAATTGACAGTCTTTTTTTTTTTTTTTTTTTTTCTTGTAGAGACAGAGTCTCACTGTACTGCCCTCGGGTAGAGTGCCATGATGTCACACGGCTCACAGCAACCTCTAACTCTTGGGCTTACGTGATTCTCTTGCCTCAGCCTCCCAAGCAGCTGGGACTACAGGAGCCCACGACAATGCCCAGCTATTTTTTTGTTGCAGTTTGGCCGGGGCTGAGTTCGAACCCACCACCCTCAGCATATGGGGCCAGCGCCCTACTCACTGAGCCACAGGCACCACCCTTGAGACAGAGTCTCACCATGTCACCCTTGGTAGAGTCTCACCATGTCACCCTTGGTAGAGAGCATCACAGCTCACAGCAACCCCAAACTCCTGGGCTCAAGCAATTCTCTTGCTTCAGCCCCCCAAGCAGCTGGGACCACAGGTGCCCACCACAACGCCTGGCCATTTTTGTTGCAGTTGTCATTGTTGGTTAGCTGGCCTGGGCTGGGCTCGAACCTGCTACCCTTGGTGTTGTGACCAGAGCTGTAACCACAGTGCTACAGGCACTGAGCCTAAATTGACAGTCTTTTTATAGAGGCATAACATACTTTTGGTAAATTGTACAGATGTTACTTATGTTTATACCTGTGAGCTCAAAGCCCAGAACAACAGAGAAAAGATTGCAGCTTCCCAAAGGGCTCTACTACTCCTCCCTGGCTAGAGCCCCCCAAATGATACTTCTACCACCTTAAGCACACAAGGTAATTCCTGCTGTCTACAGGGGTCTCCTTTAGGAGCCACTGCCCTGTGGCTTCAATCTGGACATCTATTCTCTAGGGCAGAACCTCTCTCAGCCACTGCACTTTGTGATCCCATACTTCCCTGTGGCTTCTGTTTAGGTTGGAGCTCCCCACTTTCTGGATCTCAGTTCTTCTTCCAACATGTTACCTCCAATAGTTTCTTGTTAGAGAGGCCATGGGAGCGAAATAATTAGCCAATTTGTGCTTTTTATGTCAGTGTCTCTATGCTTAATAGAAAGTGTGTCTGGGGGATAGATTACATGAATGGAAATCATATTCCCTCAGAAAGGACTGTAAGTCCACTGCCTGCCATTCTGATTCTTAGTTCTTCTTAAAGGTTCTTCTCCCTCCATACTCACTCCCTTCTGAAGCTTTCTGGATCTTTGCTTTTCCTCCGGTGCTGTGTTATTCCATGATGTCTATCAGTAGGGTTTTTTTTTTTTTTTTTTTTTTTTGAGACAGAGTCTCACTATGCCACCTCTGGTAGAGTGCCGTGGCATCACACCTCACAGCAACCTCAAACTCTTGAGCTTAAGCGATTCTCTTGCCTCAGACTCCCAAGTAGCTGGGACTACAGGTGCCTGCCACAACGTCTGGCTATTTTTTTGCTGTAGTTGTCGTTGTTTGGCAGGCCTGGGCTGGGTTCAAACCCGCCAGCCCTGGTGTATGTGGCTGGGGCCCTAGCCACTGAGCTACAGGTGCTGAGCCTATCATTAGGGATCTTTATTTCTTAATTGGGCCCTTTCAATGTGGAGACCCGTCTGTTAGTGCTGACACATATGCCATATCAGCTCTTTGGTAATTTGCTCTTCTGCATTTCTTCTATTCTCTCCAAAATTCCTATTAGTTGGATATTGCACCTTCTGGATTACCCTTCTATCTTCTTATTTTCTGTCTTTTGGTTCAAACTCCTGGACTCAAGCGAGCCACCTGGTTCAGCCTCCCAAGTACTAGAACTATAGGCTCACACCACCATGCTAATTTTTCTATTTTTATTTATTTATTATTATTAATATTATTTTGAGACAGGGTCTCACTCTGTTGCTCTTGGTTGAGTGCTATGGTGTCACAGCTCACAGGAACCTCAAGATCTTGGGTTTAAGCTACTATCTTACCTCAGCCTCCCAAGTAGCTGGGACTACAAGTACCCACCACAACACCAGGGTATTTTTAGAGCAGAGGTCTCCCTCTGCCTCAGGCTGGTCTCAAACTCATGAGCTCAGGCAATCCACCCACCTCGGCCTCCCAAAGTGGAGGATTACAGGTGTGAGCCACCATGCCCAGCTTCTAATTTGTCTATTTTTAGTAGAGACAGGGCTTTGCTTTTCCTCAAGCTGGTCTCAAACTCTTGGCCTCAAGCGATCCTCCTGCCTCAGCCCCCAGAATATTAGGATTACAGTCATGAACCACCACACCAGGCCTTGCTAGCGAACTTCACTTATGCTATTATATTTTCAATTTCTTTTTTTTTTTTTTTGCAGTTTTTGGCTCCAGCATATGGGGCTGGCGCCCTACTGCGTTGAGCCACAGGCGCTACCCTATATTTTTAATTTCTAAGAGTTCTTTTTTGATCTGATTGTCCAAGGCATCCTATTCTCATTTAGTACCTTTTCTGTGAATATCAAATATAGTTTGTTTTTTTGAGACAGAGTCTCACTATGTCAGCCTCAGTAAAGTGCTGTGGTGTCACAGCTCACAGGAACTTCCAACTCTTGGGCTTAAGTGATTCTCTTGCCTCAGCCTTCCAAGTGGCTGGGACTACAAGTGCCTGGCACAACGGCCAGCTATCTTTCTATTGCAATTGTCATTGTTGCTTAGCTGGCCCGGGCTGGGTTCAAACCTGCCACCCTCGGTGTATGTGGCTGGCACTGAAACCACTGTGCTACGGTCGCCAGGCCATCAAATAATACTTCTAAGCTTTCCTTCTACTCTTTAGATCTGTTTGTTTTGGTCTTTTTCTTTCTTTCCTTTTTTTTTTTATTTTTATTTGAGAAAGAGTCTCACTTTGCCACCCTCGGTACAGTGCCATGGTATCACAGCTCACAGCAACCTCAGACTCTTGCACTCAAGCGATCCTCTTGCCTCAGCCTCCCAACTACCTGGGACTACAGGCACCCCCCACAATGCCTGGCTATATTTTTAGAGACGGGGTCTCACTCTCGCTCTGGCTGGTGTCAAACCTGTGAGCTCAGGCATTCCACCCACTTCGGCCTCCCAGGGTGCTGTGAGTACAGGCCTGTGCCACTGTGCTGGGCAGTTTTCATCTTTTTCATTCTCCAGGGTTTCCCAACAAGCCTGAAAAGCTTTGGCCTCCTGTCTACATTTAAGAAAAAGACCCTAGGGCGGTGCCTGTGGCTCAGTGAGTGGGGCACCGGCCCCATATACCGAGGGTGGCGGGTTCAAACCCAGCCCCGGCCAAACTGCAACAAAGAAATAGCCGGGCGTTGTGGTGGGCACCTGTAGTCCCAGCTGCTTGGGAGGCTGAGGCAGGAGAATCGCGGAAGCTCAAGAGCTGGAGGTTGCTGTGAGTCCTGTGACGTCATGGCACTCTACCGAGGGCGGTAAAGTGAGACTCTGTCTCTACAAAAAAAAAAAAGAAAAGAAAAGAAAAGAAAAAGACCCTACAATGCTGGTCCTCCAGTTCAATGCACGGATTTTCATGCACTTGTTTTCAGTGCCCTGTGTCAGTACACTCTTTGTAGTTCTGTGAGTGAAATTTCTCATTGAGGTCTCTCAGAGATCTTTAGGATGCTCTGAAAAATGAAGCACTTGCTTCACCTCTGTCATTCCAATTTTTTTTATCTTTCACTTACTATATGTTTTCTTCATCCTGTTCTCTTTGTGCTGATGGATGTCTTTATTTTTTAATTTATTTTTACTTATTTATTTATTTATTGTAGAGACAGAGTCTCACTTTATCGCCCTTGGTAGAGTCATGTGGCATCACACAGCTCACAGCAACCTCCAGTTCCTGGGCTTAGGTAATTCTTTTGCCTCAGCCTCCCAAGTAGCTGGGACCACAGGTGTCTGACACAACGCCAGGCTATTTTTTTGTTGCAGTTTGGCCGGGGCTGGGTTTGAACCCACCATCCTACTCACTGAGCCACACCTTTATTTTTTAATTTTATTTATTTACTTTTTTGAGACAGAGTCTCACTTTGTTGCCCTCAGTAGAGTACCATGGTATCATAGCTCACAGCAACCTCAAACTCTTGGGCTTAAGCGATTCAATTGCCTCAGCCTCCCAAGTAGCTGGGACTACAGACACCTGCCACAGCACCCAGCTATTTTTAGAGACAATGTCTGGCTCTGGCTCAGGCTAGTCTTGAACCTGTGAGTTCAGGGAATCTACCCACCTCGGCCTCCCAGAGTGCTAGGATTACAGTTGTGAGCCACTGTGCCTGGCCATTGTACTGGTGGATTAATGGCTTTCTTACTCTTTTGGTGTCCTTTTGGTGGGATTTCATGAAGGTGAAAGAGACATCTGTATAGGGCCAGTACATCTGGATTATTGTGTATGGTGATCATGGTTTGCAAATGAAGTTAAGGGCTTGAATGAGCCAACTGAGGTCACTAGCAATTAAGTTGTAGAACTGAGTTTTCAAGCCCATTTCTGTGTGAATCTGAAGTCCAAGCTCTTTCCTCCACAATATGCTGCCTCTTCTCAAAAAGGATTCAGATCTGAACTAGCTTGCTTACTGTCAGAGAAAGGGAGTCCTGAGTGTGCCCGGTCCTCAACTGCAGAAACCCAAAGCCGCAGGACTTGCCAGCTCCATCCAAACATGCCAGAATGATCTTCTGTGCAGGCTCCATGCTTGGCAGGTGTGAAGAGGACACTCCATAGATCCCTTCTCCAGCGGACCTGGGCTAGATTGCCCTGCTCTGGTGGCTGGTGTCTCACTGTGATGTCTTTCACAAAGGAATCTGAACCTGGCACTAGGGGTGCAGAGTGGGGGAGCCTGGTGACCAGGCGGACTTTTGTATAGAGACCGTTGCTATATTTAGTAAACAAAAATACAGGGCATCCAGTTCGATTTGAATTTCAGATGAAGAAAGAATACCATTTTAGTAATAAGTATAGCCCATGAACATTTGGCAATACTTAAACTAAAAACATTATTTCTCGCTCATGTCCGGCAGCCCCAGTTCGCGGAGCCTCCGGCAGGGGACTACTACTAGCCAGGGACACGCAAGCGGGCAGCGCCGGACCGCCAAGGGGCCGGCTCGGGCTAGAGCGCCGCTATGGGGTGAGGTGGGGGTGGCGCCGCTCTATGCGACTCCTCACTGGGACGGAAGTTACGTCACGCATTACCGTCGGGCGGGCCCGTTGCTGGGCGGGGCGGTGACGTCGGCCCGGAAGGGGCGGGCCCGCCGGGAGCCAGGCCGCGCCGCGCCGGCCGGGAGGGGGCCGGAATCCCGGACCATGGCGGCGGCGGCGGCGGCGGCGGCGGCGGGCGCCGAGGGGCGGCGCACGGATCTGGAAGCGGCGGTGACGGCGCCTGAGCGGGGCGGCGGAAGCTGCGTGCTGTGCTGCGGCGACCTGGAGGCCACGGCGCTGGGCCGCTGCGACCACCCGGTGTGCTACCGCTGCTCCACCAAGATGCGGGTGCTTTGCGAACAGCGCTACTGCGCCGTGTGCCGCGAGGAGCTGCGTCAGGTACGTCTGAGGAGCAGGAGGCGCGTCCGGGCGCTGCGCCGGGCCGCCAGAAGGGGACTTTGTCTTTTCGCTGCCTGGCTGCGGGCCTGGCGGCGCCGGTTCCCACAAAAGAGGCCTGGTCGAGCCAGCTGGGGCTAGGTCCAGACTGAGGGCCGTCCGGGCCGAGAGGCAGGAGGCTGCCCAGCTGGGCGGAGGAGGGAGCAGTTCTTGGGGTGACGGAGCCTGGGGACTTGTCCTCGTACCTCGGGAGTTCCTCCTGGGCCACAGGAAGGGTCTTGATCAGATCGAGAACTCTGACCTTGTCTTTGGGTGTTCATTTTTCAGAGGTCTGTTTTCGACTGAAGGAAACAAGGCAAGAGGCAGTCTGTCCTGGAGGCAGAGGGCCAAACTCTGGGCGCTTCCAGCCCATCTGCGTTTCTGGACGCCCTTTGGGTGGCTCTGAGCAGACTTCTTCCAAGACTGGTTTTTCCATCTGTTGAATGGCGATGACATTCTGACCTGCCTACCCGAGGGGAAGGTCTGCAGATTCTGAGTGGGAAGGGGTAAAAGGGTTAGTAAGTTTCCTCCTCTTTTCCAGTTCCGACTTTGGGGCTCAGCTTTATAGTGAATGGGAAACGTTTCTGACTCTGTCAAGACTTGGAAATCCTGGAGTCAGAAGGCGCCGTGGAGGTTCCCCACACCCTCTCAGCAGTGGCAGCTGTGATAACCTAGCTGGAGCTCCCTTCGTTTGCTGTGCTTAGAGATCTGTTTGCATCCAGCATTGTGAAATTCCCGTGGTTTGTTCGTAGCAGGCTTCTGCTGGTGAGGTCTGTCAGGGAATCTGATTTTCATTTCCCTAGAAGCAGTGTTGAGGAATAGGTTCGTTCGTTCGTTCTTTCTTCTTCTTCTTCTTCTTCTTCTTCTTCTTCCTTCTTCCTCCTTCCTCCTTCTTCCTTCTTCCTCCTTCTTCCTCCTTCTTCCTCCTTCTTCCTCCTTCTTCCTCCTTCCTCCTCCTTCCTCCTCCTCCTCCTTCTTCTTCTTCTAAGCAGTGTTGAGGAATAGGTTCGTTCTTTCCTTCTTTCTTTTTCTTTCTTTCCTCCTCCTCCTCCTCCTTCTCCTCCTCCTCCTCCTTCTTCTTCTTTCTTCTTCAATAGGTTCTTTCTTCTTCTTCTTCTGGCTGCTGCTTCTTCTTTTTTTTTTTTTTTTTTAATGAAAAGTAGACATACATATTGGCTGGGTGCGGTGCAATCCTAGCACTCTGGGAGGCTAAGGCAGGTGGATTGCCTTGCACTCACAGGTTTGAGACCAGCCTGAGCAAGAACAAGACTCCGCCTCTAAAAATAGCCAGGCCTAGTGGCCAGCGCCTGTAGTTCCAGCTACTCGGGAGGCTTCAGCCCAAGAGTTTGAGGTTGCTGTGAGCTATGGTGCTACAGCACTCTACCAAGAGCGACAAAGTGAGACTCAGTCTCAAAAAAAAAAAAAAAGGGTGGACATATTAAAGGAGCTAAAGACACAGTAAAATCTTCTGAGCATTTTGTGAGTATCCACTTGTGCTCTGATAGAAAAAGATGCTGTGGGTCTATTGCAATGGAAGGAGGCAGGCCCAGACCCAGGAGAGATCTGGGACATCTTTGGCTTGTGGCTTACTCAGAGGGTGCTTCCCTGCTTGACCAGAGTCTGCCTTGCCAGCCAGTCTAGCATAGAATGACATAACTCTCCAGCAGCTAGGCTTCCAGCACACTTGTAGCTTCCTTCCAGGAAGGAAGGTGCTGTGGAGGTCTTCATGAACGAGGTCACAGCCTGGCGGGTCCCATGCAGGAAATGAGTAAACACCAAATATGGTTACTATAGTCAGCGTCCGCCCTCTCACTCCTTTCAGGCCCCACAACCTCCAAGACCTCTGTAACAAGGGACTGTTGACATGAGACGTCAGTGGACTTGTTCTGAGGTGCCCCTGGCCAAGCCTGGGCTTCTTCTTGGGGATGACCCACATTTTCTGGGCAGCAGGAGTGGGGAGTCTTAGGAAGTTTGGTGTTATGTGAAAAATGCCACCCAGCTCAGCTTGGTGCTCTCCTGTCCTGTCCTTTTCTCTTGTTTTCCTCCCACTCTTGAACTTGCAGCTTTACTTTGGCCCTGCCTGTTCCTTGCCCTGCTGTCTTGTGTCAGGAATTTACCTCTGCCCTGCCCTTCCTTATGGGACTAAGTCCCTGTGGAAATTGGAAGGAAGGTGTGCCGAGATGCTGAGTAGAACAGCCATGCACCTTGACTGGGACTTTGTCTCTCTGGAGGCCCAGGTGGGGCTGCTGGGCAGGCAAGGAGCTAGGTCAGCCTGGACTGCCCAGCAGGTGCCCTGTCTGAAGAGAGGCGGTGGCTGCATTGGTCTTGGTGGGCACAGCTGAGCAAACCCCTAGAGTTCTTATCCCTTTTCTGGGTACAAGTGTTTTTTTTTTTTTTTAGACAGAGCCTCAAGCTGTCACCTTGGGTAGAGTGTAGTGGCATTACAGCTCACAGCAACCTCCAACTCCTGGGCTCAAGCGAGTCTCCTGCCCCTGCCTCCCAAGAAACTGGGATTATAGGCACTCGCCATAGTGCCTGGCTATTTTTTGGTTGCAGCCATCATTGTTTGGCGTGCCCAGGCTGGATTAGAACCCGCCAGCTCAGGTGTATGTGGCTGGCACCTCAGCCGCTTGAGTCACAGGTGCTGAACCGGTACAACTTTCTCATAACCTGTTTACCATCATCGCTGTCTTATGTGCCACCTCCTCCTGGTCCCTGGTGCTGCAGGAGTCCTGAGGGGCTACACGTCACCCACTGTGGCCCTACCCCTACTTCACAGGCTGTGAGAGGGGGTGCCAATGGCTAGGCCACAGTTACCCCAAGGCCCAGGTCAGGAGGCCAGCCCGGGCAGCGCAGGTCATGTTTTCATACGGTTTTTTTTTTTTTTTTTTTTTTTTTTTTTGAGACTGGTAGAGTGCTATGGCATCATAGCTCACACCAACTTCAAACTCTTGGGCTTAAGCAATTCTCTTGCCTCAGCCTCCCAAGTAGCTGGGACTACAGGTGCCCACCACAATGCCCAGCTATTTTTTTGTTATACTTGTCCCTGTTGTTTGGCAGGCCCTGGGCAGGGTTTGAACCCGCCAACCTGGGTGTATGTGGCCAGCACCTTAGCCGCTGAGCAACAGGTGCCAAGCCATGTTTTCCTACTATTAATGTCCCTTTCCTGTCACCCTGTTGTCCTGCCCCATTCTGTAAGCTTATCCCTGCTCCTGTCCCCATCTGGGCTCCTTGGGGACCTAAGCTATCTAGATAACCTCTGGGAGTGATCCCCAGGGCCCCTTGTGTCCCCTCCCAGGCCTAGGCTGGCCTCACCGTTGGCTTGCTTTAGCTGAAGCTCATTGGCAGCACCATTTATCTTTTCATCTGCTAAGCACTCTACTGAGTGCCCACCACGAGGCCCCAGGCAGACACTCTCACCCTTGGATGGCGGGGGTTCTTATTCCTAAGCAGGCCTCCTGTCCCATCTACTTCTCACTGTCCTTAGGGATGGGCCTGGCTGTCCTGTAGCTCCCTCAGCATGCCCCATCTCCTCTGTCATATGCTGCCCAGGGTAGCCCGTCCTCTGGTGTTCAGGCCTGGCCTGCCCCTAGACTACGGCCCCTCCCATTAGATAATCTGGAGCTCCTGTCTCCCTGCCTCCTTCCCTTTGTAGCCCCAGGCTGGCCCTCTCCCACAGGGCCCAGCCTAACCTTACTGGGAGGTGATCCCTCCCCATCCCTGGCCTGGCCACCAGGCCGTCATCCTCAACCTTGTCCAGCCACATGCCTGACCTCACCCTCTGCTGGAGATGAGGACACTGGCCACACTGGGTTATACTGTTGTCCTACCAGTTGCTTCTCTGGTCTGGGAGGCCAGTTCTTGTCTCATTGTCACTTTTTCTCTCAGGCCTCCACCAGCAGTGAGCATTCTCCATGCCCGACCCTGTGGCTCCAAGCCTGCTCCCCTCACTCTCAAGCAGGCCCAGCCTTGATCCCGTGCTGCCTGGGGCAGTTCTGTTCTAAGCCTCTCTTGTGGGATCCAGGACCTCCCTTCCTTATCTCCCGGCTGGCTCAGCTGAACCAGCCCGGGGTATCTCTACCAGACTGCCAATCCTGTCCACTGTGCAGATGGATTGCCAAAACCCCTACCCTGTTGCTGCTGCAGGTTCTTCTGGTCCTGCTGCCTTGATAGCATGAGGAGCACCCTTAGTGTAGTACAGCAGGCCTGGCTTCCTGGCTTGTGTACCTTGATGGCCTCAGTCCTCTTGCTCTAGGGTCCTTCCTGCTGGGCACTGTTAACCCTTCCTGACCCTGCCTCCTCACCTCTCCTCTGCTGCTTCCTGGTCCCCTCAGAGAAGCTGTCCTGACTACGAGTCCACCTGTCCCGCCAATGCGGTCCCGCAGAGGTTTCTTATGGGCTTGCAGTGTACAGGCATTGCTTGGGGAATTGGGTGCCGGGGACTGTAGGGTGGCAAAGACAGACAAGTCTCCAGTAACCTGAGTGTGGCCTGGTACTGCACCCACACACAGGCAGCACTCTGAGGAGACACATGGTAGGGGTGCCCTGAGGCCCCCCCATACTCCAAGAGGAAATGAGTCTCTTCGCTGTAGCCATGTTCTGGCCTGTCTCCATGAAGCCTGAAGAGACGTCACCCCGGGCGGAGTGGAACACACAGCTGAGAGGAGGGGCACTGAGGTGGAGGCACTGAGGGGGCACCCCGGCACAGATTTCCTTTGGGGAAGGAAGTTGTTCCTCCCTCTGCTGAGTCTGTTGAGCTTGGATGCTTTTTGGCAGCCTCAGGGAGTTCCCTCAAGGCTGCTCTTCTGGCCGTCTTGCAGGCAGACGCCAGAGCTTCTGAATCTGCTGCCTGTGCTGCCTCAAAGAAGCTGCAGTGGGGTGTGGCACTGTTTAGTGCCTGTGAGTCCCAGCAGGCAGTGCGCCAGGGGCCATGTGCACCTGCCAGGGTCTTTGCTGGGGAGGTTGGGAGGCAGAGCTGTGTGTGAGCTCGCCTTGGGAGGGCAGGTCACATGAGAAGAGGCAAGCAAAGACCAGGAACCTTCCCCACACTTGGCCCCATGGAAGCTATTAGGAAGGAAGAAAGTCAGGGGCAGGTAGTACTGTCCCTGTGGGCCCACAGCTTTTGTGATTGGGCCTATGGGTGGAGCTGTGCCTCTTTCTTGAGGAAGGTCATAGGAGGGGTTGAGGCGCCCCCACCCCAGCCAGCCTGACATGATGGCAAGAGTGAGAAAGGGCCGCTGCCCTTCTAAGCCGGGTCCTCTAGAATGGTGTGGCTAGGTCACAGTGCCCCCAGCTCCTGACAGGTGAGGTTGAGGGTTAGCCAGGGGTCTCCTAACTCTCTCTCCATGTCATGGCAAAAGTGGAGGTGAGCTCTCCTGACTCTTCTCTGACTCACCTGGGGAACCATCTTTAACTATCCTGCTGCTGGGGATAGGGTGTGGCCACCCCAGCACCACAGGTATATGTGGGGCTCACTCTCCCAAATTGAATGGCTATTCTGGTCACAAATGTCCTCTTTGGTTAAGGCCAAACATAACAGAGATGACTTTGACATGACCTTTCCCAAGGTAAGGATGTCCCCTAACATGCTGGTGAGGCCTCAGAGCTTCTCTGTGAACTCTGAGGCAAGTGACCAGTGCCAGGCTCAGGGGCAGTGGCCAAGTGGAGAGAAGATAGCCACTGAAGGGCTTGATCCCAGGAGGAATGTGATGGCAGTGAGGGTCCTTGTCAGAGGACCTTCATGGAGAGAAAGTGGTACTACAGGGTGAGGGAGCCCTGGGTGTGGGGGATCCAGAGCCAGCAGGGACCCCAGGCCATACTGGGGACAGGGGTCTGCAGAGGACAGAGCAGCATGCCCCATAAGGCCTTGCCTCCTGCCCTTGCAGGAAGGGACAGGAGAGGAATCTTTGAGCAGCCAGGTTCCAGCAGATACTGGAGACCTCTGAGAAATGAGCACGGCTGTGGGATTCTGTGCCAGTCCTGCTGAGTACCATCAGTTGGTCTCCAAGGTATTCTAGACAGTTCAGAACAACAGACAAGGAGTGGCTGAGGTGATTGCCTCAAGATGCTAGTCCTGTGGTGGAGTCCTCACTCTGTGGTATCATGGAAATTCAGGGAAGGGGCGCTGGATGAGGGTGACCAGACCTTGATATGTGGTCAACTGATGCATCATGGCTGGCAGCCTTACTTTCTTAGAGGCTGCTTGGAATGTGTCTCCTCTCCTGTGAAAGCCAAGAGAAAGCTAGTCTGCTTCCCATGGGGTGGGCTGTGGCCACTTTGGGACTTTCCTGGCTGCCTAGTGGAAAGGCGGAGCGTCGTGTCTCTGTCCTTTGCCTGGCAACCCCAGGAAGGTAGGTCTGGCATGAGGAAGGGAGGCCTGGGCACTAGTGGCCACTGCTCACCAAGTTCTCTGAGGACCTCCTCTTCTTCTGAGCCTCAGTGGTGTACCCAGAGACTGTCTGCAGCCCTGCTTACCGCACACTCACTTGTGGCTTCACTTTCAGGTGGTCTTTGGGAAGAAGCTTCCTGCCTTTGCCACCATCCCCCTCCACCAACTGCAGCATGAAAAGAAGTATGACATCTACTTTGCAGATGGACAAGTGTTTGCTTTGTACAGGTGAGGGGAATCCTCAGGCCCTGAGTCCGAGGGTCTCTATAGCCATCTGCATCTGTGTGGACCTTTGTGGTGGGGACAGGAGTACCCTGGGTACCTCCATTGCTCCTCACAACTCTGAGGAAACTTGGGTTGATGTATGTGATGTCAGGGCCAGGTGCCTGCTTCAGCCTCCAAGGACGAGCTGTGTGACATCTGCAAGTTTTTCTCCTGTGACCAGAGTGCTCACCTTGCCCCCATAGAGTAGCAATAGAGGTAGTGAGCAGTGTGGGCATGGCCTTTGCTTTTTGGGATTCTGTGAGGAGCACATGAGCTCTTATGAGTCAGGCTTTAGCCCATGGCCCAAAAACCTAATAGAGTGCACAGTTGTCACAGGGTTAGTTCCCATTTTCCAGGGGAGGGGCAGCTTACTGGCTCAGGGATAGAATCAGGGCTTCTGACCCAGATCCTATTTGGGCTTAGCCATTGTCTTCTGGGTCTCAGATCGACCCCACTCATGGTCTTGCTTGTGGCTGGCCTGCTGAGTGGTCCTACTCCAGGTGAATGTCCAGGGATAGTGGGTGGCTTTCGGTATCTCCCCAGGCAGCTACTGCAGCATGAGTGCCCGCGGTGCCCAGAGCTGCCACCCTTCAGCCTCTTCGGGGACCTGGAGCAGCACATGCGGAAGCAACATGAGCTCTTCTGCTGCCGGCTATGCCTCCAACACCTCCAGGTACACCCCCAGGGACCCCAGAAGAGCCACACTAGTGGTGGTACAGGAGACGGAGCTATCAGCCATGAGAGGCTTGTCCACACATTGCCTCTGATCCTGGATGGCTCAGAGCTGCTTTAGGCAGGTCTCCCAGAGTGTCACATGACCTGGGCAGGGAGGAGGTTCAGGTGGCTGAGGGGTGCCCACCAAGCTTTTAGTGTCCAGGGCTGAGGAGATAGGGGGTGGGTGCATGGTGCCATCAAGGCCTTCTCCTGCATGCTGCTCTATGCTGGCCCCTGGGAAGAGATGGGAGGCTAGGGTGCCCTGCCTTGTACCCAGCCCCTCTTCCCCTGCAGATTTTTACATACGAGCGCAAGTGGTACTCACGCAAGGACCTGGCTCGGCACCGCATGCAAGGGGACCCTGATGACACATCACATCGTGGACACCCACTCTGCAAGTTCTGCGACGAGCGCTACCTGGACAATGATGAGCTGCTCAAGCACCTGCGCCGTGACCACTACTTCTGCCACTTCTGTGATGCAGATGGAGCCCAGGACTACTACAGGTAGGTGAGGGGCACAGAAGCAGCCCTACCCCAAAGCCCTGGCTTGGTGTGGGGCTGGTTGGACTCCTGCTAACACCTGTCCCCACTCCAGTGACTACGCATACCTGAGAGAGCACTTCCGGGAGAAGCACTTCCTATGTGAGGAGGGCCGCTGTAGCACAGAGCAGTTCACGCATGCCTTCCGCACTGAGATCGACCTCAAGGCGCACAAGACAGCCTGCCACAGCCGGAGTCGTGCCGAGGCCCGGCAGAATCGCCAAATTGACCTACAGTTCAGCTATGCACTGCGGCACTCACGCCGGAACGAGGGTGAGCAGGGTGCATGGGGGTCACATGGCCAGGGCCCTGCTCTGGGGGCCTCTGACCTAGGTCTGAATTCAGGTCACCACGGCTTAGCAGCAGATGAGGGGTTACCCATGGAACCTCCACCTCTTCACCAGTGGATGAGCTGTGCATGTGAACGTGGTGGTGAAAGCCAGGAACATATCCTCCTGCAGTGCCTTGTATCTGCTGATCTGGAGTCCATGGGGCTCTCTCCTGGGTCAGGAGGCTGTGACTGGGCACATAGGTCATACAGGTCCATGGCTGGTGTGGACCCTCCAAGGTGTCTGCCTTTCTCCCAAGTCCATGTACCATGGGGGGCCTGGGAAGCCTCTGCTGTCCAAGCCTAAGCATTGGCCTTAGACACCCCTGCCATTCCAGGGCCAGGGGCAATGACAGGATGTCTGCTGGTTGCAGGGGTCATTGGAGGTGAGGACTACCAGGAGGTGGACAGGTACAGCCGCATGGGCCGGGTTGGTGCACGTGGAGCCCAGCAGAGCCGCCGAGGAAGCTGGAGGTACAAGAGGTGGGAAGACCTTTGTGTGTTATTGACCTTCTCCTGGCACCACCTGGCTGGCAGCAGAACTGGGATAGGCATGGGCTTAGGGGACTTGGGCCAGAGTTTCTGGGATACTGAGTGTGGCAGCAGGGTCTGCTCAGTACCCTCTGGGGCCACGTATTTCTTCCTCTTTTCTATAGTTTTGCCCACAGCCTGTGGTGTGGGGTTGGTAAGAGGGTCTGTGTCATTTGGGAGATCAGTACAATTGTGCTAGGTTCATCCTAGGCCCTGGGGGGCAGAGGCATCAGGCCCAGCTGCATTAGGCCCAGGCTCTTCCCACCTGAAGCCGTGGTCCTGCGCCTTGCTCAGCCTGAAGGCCAGCCTTCCCACCCCAGGGAAGAAGAGGACCGAGAAGTGGCAGCTGCCATCCGGGCCTCAGTGGCTGCACAGCAACAGGAGGAGACTCGCAGGAGTGAAGACCGGGAGGAGGGCAGTAGGCCCAAGAAAGAGGAGACAGCAGCTCGGGGATCCGAAGAGCCCCGTGGTCCCCGACGCATGCACCGGACTCAGGGTGAAGGCCCAGGTGAGCCAGCCCTGCCTAGGCTGGGGGTAGGAGGCTGGTTCGTGAGGAGCTCGGTGTTTGACCTGTGCTGGGCAATGGGGAGCACCTGTCCCCATGCCTGACCTGGGGTCCTGTTTTTCACAGGTGCCAGAGAAACCTCAACAAATGGTCCCTTAAGCCAAGAAACCTTCCCAGCAATGGGCCCAGCAACAGGAGCAGCCCCCATGAGGTATGTGTCCCGGGGGCTGGGCAGGGCCCTTGCAGGTGGTAGGTGGGCAGGTATGGAGCAGGCTGGGGCCTGGTGAGCCACTGACTAGCTCTCCCCTCCCTGGACTTAGCACCCTCCCATCACCTGCCCCCAAGCTCAAGGACGAAGACTTTCCCAGTCTCTCTGCCTCCACATCCTCCTGCTCCACAGCAGCAGCCCCAGGCCCTGTAGGGGTGGCACTCGTGTACCCTATTCCTGCCAGAGGCAGGAACACCTTCCAGGAAGAGGACTTTCCTGCCCTGGTGTCCTCAGGGTCCAAGCCCAGCGCTGCCCCTACCAGCCTCATCTCTGCCTGGAACAGCAACTGCAGCAAGAAGATGGCGCAGCCCAGCCCAGCAGCCCAGGCTGCTGGAGGGGGCAGCCAGCCCACCAGGAAGGCTGGGAAGGGGAGCAGGGGAAAGAAGAGCTGCCCACCCACTACAGAGGAGGAGGAGAGAGGGCAGGAGCTGCGGAGTGCATGCCCCATAGTCTCTGTCTCCTCCCCACCGGGGCCAGCCTCCACCCAGACTTCCAAAATTGGCAAGAAGAAGAAGGTGGGCTCTGAGAAGCCCAGTGCCACATTGCCCCAGCCACTGCCCCTTGGGGCTGAGCAGGCCCCTGACATTCCCACCAGCAGAGCCGAAGGGCCAGTTGGTATCATCAATGGACACGCAGAGGGCCTATCCCTGGCACGGAGCACCCCCAAGGAACCCCCTGGGCTCCCGAGGCCCCTGGGGCCTCTCCCATGCCCCACACCCCAAGATGACTTCCCAGCACTAGGTGGCCCCTGCCCACCCCGGATGCCGCCTCCCCCAGGTATGTGCACTGGGCTCAGGCCTGTTTCTTGGACATCAGGATGAGAGCAGGAAAGTAGAGTGCAGCTAGAGTCCATGGGTACAGATAGGAGCACAGCCAATAGGCCTGAGGTGCAGGGAGGGCAGGGAAGCCCATGCCCTGCCTCCCAGCCATCTCTGTAGCCAACAATCCATCAGAATGCAGGCTATAGCCATCTGCGACTCGCATGGTCTTGAACCACCTGTTGACTGCACATGCCCCTTGACTGCACTGTGTCCCTTTCCTCTCCATGAAACAGGAGATTGTAGCATCCTGTAGGGGGCTGCAGTCATGTGAATTAATGTAGGCAGGGTGCTGGCCCTGAGCCTGCTCTGCAGGGCAACATGTGGCCCATGGGCAGAGTCTGACTCGGTGGGCTGGGCAGCCTATGGGAATGGTGTCTAATGAGAGTCACATTCCAGGTCTTGTCCTACTGCTTCTGCAGGCTTCAACACTGTGGTGCTCCAAAACAGTACACCACCTCCACCCCCACCAGGTCTGGCACCCCCCGTCAGTAAGCCACCCCCTGGCTTCTCTAGCCTCCTGCCCAGCCCCCATCCAACCTGTGTCCCCAGCCCTACCAACACCACAAAAGCGTAAGTACAGCTGGGCTGCCTGGTCCTGTGGCACTGGGACCTGGGGGTAGGGTGCCCTCCACTTGGGCCACCCTAAAGGCTGACACCTCTACCACCTCATCTCCTGACCCCAGACCCAGGGTATCGCCCATACCACGGGCCTACCTGGTCCCTGAGAACTTTCGGGAGAGGAACCTGCAGCTCATCCAGTCCATCAAGGATTTTTTGCAGAGTGATGAGGCCTGCTTCAGCAAGTTCAAGAGCCACTCGGGGGAGTTCAGACAGGTCAGGAGGCCAGGGATGTGGGTGGCCAACCCATTTATCTACAGCCAGGCCTGGGATGGGAGTGACTGAGTCTGGCTGTCTGGGTGGCAGGGAGTGATCTCTGCTGCCCAGTATTACAAGAGTTGCCGGGACCTGCTTGGGGAGAACTTCCAGAAGATCTTTAACGAGCTGCTGGTGCTGCTGCCTGACACCACCAAGCAGCAGGAGCTGCTGTCTGCACACGCCGACTTCCGCAGTTGTGAGAAGCCTCCCAGCACCAAGTCCAAGAAGAACAAGAAGAGTGCGTGGCAGGCTGACACCCGACAGGCGGGCCTGGATTGCTGCGTGTGCCCTACTTGCCAGCAGGTACTTGCTCACGGTGATGTCAGCAGCCACCAGGCGCTGCATGCCGCCCGGGACGATGACTTCCCCTCTCTGCAAGCCATTGCCAGGATTATCACGTAGCTCCCGCCGGCATGGACAGGAGCCATCACACCTACAAGCATCCTTTCTCCTTCCTTGCTTTTCCCGGCTGCCAGGCAGCCAGGTGAGACTGCCTGCTCAGGCCTCTTGGTTTGGCCAGGCCCACCAGGGAGTCACCAGGAAGGTTCACCCTGCCCATCAGCACACTGTCACTCAGAAGTTCCATCCCCTGCCTCAGGAGTGGGCTGGTCTGGTTTGTACTCTCATGCTTTTGGAAGGTACCAAGGGAGGGTAGGGTTGGGGTGCTGAGACCTGTCCTCTTGTCAAAGCCAGAGGTCACAGTGGCCTGATCTGGGCCCTCTAGAATCAGAGGGTTGCTGCACCTGCGGCCCCAAGCCTGAAAGTTGTCCACTGGTGCTGGAGTCAGATGTCACATTAGTTGTGTAAGCAGTTGGCTGTTTCATGATTCAAGAATGTTCAGGATTAAAAACAGACACAAAATTGTGCTACTTGAAGTTGAATCTTTTTATGAGACAAGCTGAGTCTGGGATCTCAAATTGCCTCTGGCCTTTTATAAGACAGTTTAACTTCAAATAAATTTATTTTGCAATACTGCACGTAGCTGGTGTTCTGAGCTTCTCCGCCTCCTGAGTATATCCTGAAGCCCAATTTAGAAATAGGTGAGGAGAGTGCATATCTGAAACACTGTGGCAAAATAATTTATGCTCAGTTATTTGGATCTAGTATTTCGGAGGGAAGATCAGACACTGAACCTCTCCCCCCACCCCTTTCTGCTTCAAACACCTAAATAGGAAAAAGGTTCTAAATGCATAGCCACATTCAAACAAGGCAAAGAAGTCTGGGTATGGTAGTTCACACCTGTAATCCTAGCACTCTGGGAGGCCAAGGTGGAACAATCACTTGAGTTTGAGACCAGCCTGAGCAAAAGTGAGACCCCGTACTAAAAATAGAAAAATTAGCGAGGACTTGTGGCCAGCACCTGTAGTTCTAGCTGCTCTGGAGGCTGAGGCAGGAGGGTTGCTTAAACCCAGTAATTTGAGGTTGCTGTGAGCTATAATGCCATGGCACTCTAGCCTGGGGCAACAGCGTGAGACTCTGTCTCAAAAAAAAAAAAAAAAAAAGAAGAAGAAGAAGAAAAAAGGAAAGAAAATGTCCTTGAATAATAAAAAACTGATGTGTTTCTAAAATAAGTAAAAAAGAGCACCCAAGATGATAAAGGGACGAAGTGACCTACAGAGGGGGTCTGAGTCAGAGCCACATGGCTGCATTGGCATTGTCCATTTGCCTAAAACTGAGGACTAAACTGGGACTCAAGTGGTATCCCCTGGTAGTGGCTGTACTTAGCCACCATTGAGCTGGGTAGAGGTCACCTGCATTTTCCTCTACACTAGGGAGGACTCTTACAGGTGATGCCCTCTTTGCAGAGGATGACACAATTCCTAAGCAAGACGAGCCTACAAAAGAGTAGAGCAACCCGGGAAATGGGACACCTTGTTAAGGATATTGAAAATAACTGTCCTGGGTGGCACCCATGGCTCAGTGGATAGGGTGCTGGCCCCATATACCGAGGGTGGTGGGTTCAAGCGCAGCCCTGGCCAAACTGCAACAAAACAAATATATACAGGCATTGTGGCAAGCGCCTATAGTCCCAGCTATTCGGAAGGCTAAAGCAAGAGAATCACCTAAGTCCAAGAGCTGGAGGTTGCTGGGAGCTGTGATGCCATGGTACTCTACCAAGGCTGACAAAGTGAGACTCTGTTCCCACCCCCAAAAAAGAAGAAAATAACTGTCCTGGGCGGCACCTGTGGCTCAGTGGGTAGGGCATCAGCCCCTTATACCAAGTGTGACAGGTTCAAGCCAGGCCCCAGCCAAACTGCAACAAAAAAATAGCCAGGCGTTGTGGCGGGTACCTGTAGTCCCAGCTACTCAGGAGGCTGAGGCAAGAGAATCGCCTAAGCCAAAGAGCTGGAGGTTGCTGTGAGCTGTGACACCATACACTCTACCAAGGGCAACAAAGTGAGACTCTGTCTCAAATAAATAAAATCCCACCACCATTTGCATTCAAACTAAATGCCACAGTGGGGACATCTCCCCAGGATATGCTAGCAAAAGCTAGAGCTGAGAAACAGGGCTGGGAATTGACCATGGAGTAGGGCTCTGGGGGCTCCAGGGTGAATCTGAGGAGCTCCAGGGGCAAAAGACACTGAGAGGGGAGTTGTGAGAGATTGTGACTGCTTTTTCCTGAATGAAGAAAGAAACATTAGCACTAAGCAGGACTAATTTTTTTTTTTTTTTTTGAGACAGTCTTTGACTATGTCACCCTCGGTAGAGTGCCATGGCGTCACAGCTCACAACAACCTCAAACTCTTGGGCTTAAGTGATTCTTTTGCCTCATCTTCCCAAGTAGCTGGGATTGCAGGTGCCCTCCACAATGCCCGGCTATTTTTTTTGTTGTTGCAGTTATTGTTTTGCTGGCCCAGGTCAGGTTTAAACCCGCCATGCTGGGTGTATGTGGCTGGTGCTCTGCCCACGCAGCTATGGGTGCTGCCAGCAGGACTAATTTTTAAATTCACATCTAGACACAGCAGAATCCTAACAATCATTATGAGAAAGGAAAGACAGATAACTTAAAAAAAGCATACTGTTACTGCTTTCAGCAATACAGAATGCTAGGACACAATAAAGAAATAGCTTCGAGGTTTTAAGGAAAATGACATTAACATTAACATTTAACATTTGCATACCCCCCAAAAAAACTATCTTTCAAGAATGCACGAGAAATTCAATGAGTAAGACTTAGAGCACAATTAAAAATACACTTCAACTGGAGTAGACCAATAGGAGAGCTATTGAAGATAGATTCCAACAAGAAAAAACTAGAGGTGGGCATAGTGCCTCTAGCTTGTAGTCCTAGCATTCTGGAAGGCCGAGGCAGGTACATTGTTTGAGCTCAGGAGTTGGAGACCAGCCTAAGCAAGAGTGAGACCCCATCTCTACTAAGAACAGAAAAATTAGCCAGGCTTAGTAGTGCACACCTATAGTCCCAACGTGGGAAGATGAGGCGAGAGGATTGCTCAAATCCAAGAGTTTGAGGTTGCTGTAAGCTATGACTCTACAACACTCTAGGCTGGGTGACAAAGTGAAACTCTTATGTCAAATAAGTAAATTAATTAATTAAATAAAGCTAGGTTAAGTGAGTGTATTAAGAGTTTGGTGGCCAGTAATCCTAACACTCTGGGAGGCTGAGGTGGGAGGTTCCCTTGAGCTCAGGAGTTCAAGACCATCCTCCGCAAGAACCAGACTCCGTCTCTACTAAAAATACAAGAGAATAAGCCAGGCATTGGGGCAGGCACCTGTTGTCCCAGCTACTCCAGAGGCTGAAGTAGGAGGATCACTTGAACCCAGAAGTTTGAGGTTGCTGTGAGCTGGGCTGATGCCACTGCACTCTAGCCTGGGCAACAGAGTGAGACTCTGTATCAAAAAATAAAATTAAATAGGTTGGGAGCAGTGGCTCACACTTATAGTCTTAGCATTCTTGGAGGCCGAGATGGGTAGATTGCTTGAGGTCAAGAGTTCCAGACCAGCCTGAGCAAGAGCAAGACCCCATCTCTAAAAACTGCTGTGGCAGGCACCTGTACTCCTAGCTACCTGGGAAGCTGAGACAAGAGGGTTGCTTGAGCCCAGGAGTTTGAGTTTGCTCTGAGCTATGATACCACAGCACTCTACTGAGAACAAAGTAGTGAAACTCTGTCTCAAAAAAAAAAAAAAAATTATTTAAATAAAATTAAAGTTACAAATGTAAAGATCCCAAATTCTAAAATTAAGGAAAAGGAATGTGCAAAGGTACACCTGCTTACTATACACAAAACATCTTTGGCAGGAAAAGTGGCTCCAATAACAGACTCTGCCTTCGAGGTGGTGGTCAGGGACAGTGGGATGACACTAAACAGACTCAGGCCCTTTCAGAATTTTGTATCTTGTGTATGTGTTGTTTATTCAAAAAAATTAGACTAGAAAATAGTTTGGCTTTTTTTCTTTTCAAACAGCTTTATTTATTAATTTCAATTATGATAACATTTTTTCCTAAAATGAGTGCAGTTGAAAACAATAACTTCTAGTACCTTTTAGTTCCGCCTACTCCAGTCATTAGGCTTAAAGGAGAATTCAGGAGAAAAAACAAGAGGCTGTGACTTGCAGCAGTGGCTATGGGGCTGGGAAAGGAACTTGCTGGAATAAACCTACCAGAGATTCCACAGGAAGAAGTTATAGAGCAGAACACGAAGGAATGGGGTATCAGCAGAGATCAAACCCCAGAGGCTTGGAGCCCAGAAGGAAGGGTAGATGGAGTGGCTTATTCTTCCTGCTCCCCAAATCTCTGGAAGTCTGTGGGCTCCTGAGCTGCTGGAGAGCATTTCTACCCTCACAAGCCCAGAAGTTGTTGCCACCCATGAACTGGGAGCTTCAGGACAAAGAACCAGGCTGCTGTGGCCTTGGGATCATTTCCTTATCACCGGAGACCCAATCCCAGATGGCTGGTGCCATATTGCTTCTCCACCCACTGTGTACCTTTATCTCCATGGAGGGCTTCAGCTCCAGTTTTGTCTCACTTGTTCTAAAACATTTCCCCAAATTTGGCCTTTATTACAGGAGCCACAGGGGCTCTGGTGGGTCCCAGGGGACCTGTGTGACCCCACCCCCACCCCAAGCCTAGATGGTCCAAGTGGGCTGCCTTCTGGAGAGAGGGTCAGGAATGGCTAGAGTACTAGCTTTTCTCCATTCAGACCCTTTTCCTCCCCTTCCTCCCTGCCCATGGCTGCTGAGAAACTGGATACCGGCTCAGTTTCTCAGGAACTACTTTTCCCCTCCATTTATGTATTTACCACACTGGGGCTTCTCAGTTCTCAGACTGAGAACTCCCTGTCCACCAGGACTGCCTGGTGTTGCCTGCCTGGTAACCCCACCACAGTGGGGCACATGCCCCAAGGCAGAGGGACTTGCAACCCTCTTGGGCACCCTATGGGCACCTTGGGACCAGTGTGCTACTCCTCAGAATAGTCAGAGATTGATTCAGGGACCCAGAAATAAACCTCAGGCCAGGTCCTATATACCAAGTTTCAATAGCATTCGTTAGGAGCAAGGAGATGAGATTTGTATATTGATGTCAGGAAGTGAGGCTGCCTACATGGGTATATTAGGGATGAGAGTGCAGTGTGGGTCCCAGCTGCACTGCGCTTGCAGTGCACAGCTCCCCCAACAGGAGGATTAAAGCCTGCTTCAGACCTTCAGATTGTGAATTGCAGATGGCCACACCTCCACAAACAGGCTTGTGGTTGTGTGAGACTACTACAACCCTTTCCTGGCAGTTTTGCCTAGAAGCTGGGAACAGAGCTTTTGACAAATTCTCCACCCCACCCCCTGTGAAACCTGAGGGCAAGCTCTCCCAACCCAGCCACACCCAGCTGCAACTTCCCACCAGCCTCTACTGTGGAAGAGAATTAGGATTCATCTGAAGTTCTAGGGTACCAACACCACCCTGCCCCCACCCCTGACCTCGTGCAATGATGTGCTTTTCCTGAGGAAATAGACCAGTCACAGGACCCAAAACAACAATGCAGCTTGTTGCTTCCAGCAAGCACAACCTACTGACAGGCCAATATACAAGCCCTTTACAGCATTTACTAACTAAATCCTACAGGGTGTGGTTCATTATCACCCACAAGCACTACCTACTGTCTCAGATATTAAACTGGGCATCTGCCTATAACCCTAGAACTCTGGGAGGCCAAGGTGGCCTCAGGAGTTGAACACAGGAGTTTGACATTAGCCTGAGCCAGAGCAAGACCCCATCTCTAAAAATTAAAGCAAGGCATTGTGGTGGGTGCCTGTAGTCCTAGCTACTTGGGAGGCTGAGACAAAAGAATCAATCACAAGAATTTGAGGTTACTGTGAGCTATGAGACCACAGTACTCTACCAAGAGTAATAAAATGAGACTCTGTCTCAATAAACAAACAAACAAATGTGTCATTATCTAAACAAAAGAAAAATCCAAAAATAAGAATTAAAAGCTGCCTTAGATGAGAAGCAATCAGCAAAAGATCTCCAATACATGAAATGTCAGAATGACAGGACACTCCCAAACGAAAATAACTCCATAGCAGTGGAAACCAACCAAAACAAGAATATTAAAACGACTGACAGGCTCGGCTCCTATGGCTCAAGTGGCTAAGGTGCCAGCCGCACACACCTGAGCTGGTGTGTTCGAATCCAGCCTGGGCCCGCCAAACAACAATGACGGCTGCAACCAAAAAATAGCTAGGTGTTATGCCATGGCACTCTACCCAAGGTGACAGCTTGAGGCTCTGTCTCAAAAAAATAAAAAAAGTAAAATGACTGACAAAGAATTTTTTTTTTTGAGACAGAGTCTCACTATGTCACCTTGGTAGAGTACTGTGATGTCACAGCTCACAGCAACCTCCAACTCCTGGGCTTAGGCGATTCTCCTGCCTCAGCCTCCCGAGTAGCTGGGACTACAGGCACCTGCCACAATGCCTGGCTATGTTTTGTTGTTGTATTGTTGTTGCTGTAGTTGTCATTTTTGTTTGGCAGGCATGGACTAGGTTCGAACTTGCCAGCCCTGGTGTATGTGGCTGGCACCCTAGCCGCTGAGCCACAGGCGCTGAGCCAATTGACAAAAAATTTTGATCATGGCTTGGTGCCCATAGCACAGTGGTTACAGCACCGGCCACATGCACTGAGGCTGGCCAGTTCGAACCCAGCCCAGGACAGCTAAACAACCATAACAACAGCAACAAAAAAATAGCCAGGCATTGTGGTGGGCACCTATAGCTACTTGGGAGGCTGAGGCAAGAGAATTACTTAAGCCAAATAATTGGAGGTTGCTCTGAGCTGTGAAGCCACAGCCCTCTACCAGGGGTGACGTAGTGAAACTCTGTCTCAAAAAAAAAAAAAAAAAAAAAAAAAACGGATTTTGATCAAGAATTGTAAGAAAGCTCAAAGAAAACAGAAACCCAACTGAAAGAAACCATAAAAACAATGCAAGAAATAGGCCAGGCGTGGTGGCTCACGCCTGTAGTCCCAGCACTGTGGGAGGCCGAGGTGGGTGAATTGCCTGAGCTCAGAAGTTTGAGACTAGTATGACCAGCAGTGAGCCAGAGTAAGACCCTGTCTCTACTAACATCAAAAACAGCAGGCATCGCCAGAGGAAGAAGAAAATGAACAACAACAAAAAAAAGAGTACTTCAAACAAAGAAGAATGTACAAGCAAGTTGAAATTAAAAAAAAAAAAAAAAACAATGCAAGAAATGAATGAAAAATTCACTGAAGAAATTGAAGTATTAGCCAGGCATGGCTCACTATAATCCTAGCATTCTGGGAGGCCAAGGCAGGTGTATTGCCTGAGCTAATAGGTTCGAGACCAGCCTGAGCAAGATCGAGACCCTGTCTCTAAAAATAGCCAGGCATTGTGGAGAGCACCTGTAGTCCCAGCTACTTGGGAGGCTGAGACCAGAAAATCACTTGATCCCAAAGGTTTGAGATTGCTGTGAGCTATGACACCATTGCACTCTCCTGAGGGTGGCAAAGTGAGACACTGTTTCAATAAAATAAAAAGAAAAAAAATTGAAGTATTAAAAAAGAGTCAAACTGGGCATGGGCATGCCAAGCCTATAATCCTAGCACATTGGGAGGCTGACATAGGTGGATTGTTTGAGCTCAGGAGTTTAAAACCAGCCCGAGTGAGAGTGAGACCCCATCTCTAAAAATAGCCAGGCGTTGTGGCAGGCACCTGTAGTCCCAGCTCCTTGGGAGGCTGAGGCAAGAGAATCACTTCAGACCAAGAGTTTGAGGTTGCTGTGAGTTGTGACTCCATGGCACATGTCACTGAGGGTGACAAAGTAAGTCTCTGTCTCAAAAAAGAAAAAAGAAAATCAAGCAGAACTTCTGGAAATGAAAAATTCATTCAGGCTCAGTGCCTGTGGCTCAAGCAGCTAAAGCGCCAGCCACATACACCTGAGCTAGCGGGTTCGAATCCAGCCTGGCCTGCCAAACAACAATGATGGCTGCAACTAAAAAAAATAGCCAGGTGTTGTGGTGGGCGCCTGTGGTCCCAGCTACTTGGGAGGCGGAGGCAAGAGAATCGCTTGAGCCCAGGAGTTGGAGATTGCTGTGAGCTGTGATGTCATGGCACTCTACTCAGGGCGACAGCTTGAGGCTCTGTCTCAAAAAAAAAAAAAAGAAAAAGAAAAAGAAAAAGAAAAATCCATTCAAGGAAGTATAAAACACAGTAGAAAACTTTAAGAATAGGCTAGATCAGGCGGAAGAAAGAATCTCGAACTAGAGAACAGCACCGTTGAATTAAACAAGTCACTCAAAGAAACAAAACAGAGAAATAAGAGGAAAGAATAAAGCCTATAAGAAACTTAGGATTATGTAAAGAGGCCTAACATAAGAATCATAGGGATCTTTGAAGGTAAAGAAGAAAATACACAAGGGCTAGAAAACCTGTTTAAGGGAATACTCAAGGAAATTTTCTCAGGTCTTGCTAGAAATCTGGACATCCAGGTACTAGAAGTATAGGGGGCCATCTCCCACAGCTCCCACACAACCCCTGTGTATCCCCAATGTTTGGCTGGTGGTGACAAGAGAATGAAAAAAATAAAGACAAGATAGGATTGAAAAACAGTGTGTTGGCCCAGCACCTGAAGCTCAGCGGCTAGGGTGCGGGCCACATACACCAGGGCTGTTGGGTTTGAACCCAGCCTGAGCCTGCCAAACAATAATAATAATAATTACAACAAAAAAATAGCCAGGCATTGTGGTAGGTGCCTGACTCAGCTACTTGGGGTACTGAGGCAAGAGAATCACTTAAGCTCAAGAGTTTGAGGTTGCTGCAAGCTGTGATGCCATGGCACACTACCGAGGGCAACATAGTGAGACTCTGTCTCAAAAAAAAAAAAAAAAAAAAAAATAGAAAAACAAAAAACCGAGGCAAGAAAATCACTTGAGTCCAAGAGTTGGAGGTTATCATGAGCTATGATGTTACAGCACTCTACTCAGGGCAACAGCTTCAGGCTCTGTTTCAAAAAATATGTATATGTAACAATTGATACTACGGAAATACAAAATATCATCTCTGTATACTATAAACATCTCTATGCACATAAACTTCAAAATGTTGAGAAAATGAACAAATTCCTTTTTTTGTTTAGCAGTTTCTGGCCAGGGCTGGGTTTGAACCCGCCACCTCCGGCATATGGGGCTGGCACCCTACTCCTTGAGCCACAGACTCCGCCCAAGAAAATGAACAAATTCTTAGAAACATTACAAGCTCTCTAGGCTCAATCAGGAAGAAATAGAACTCCTGAATAGACCAATATCAAGTAACAAAATTAAAACAGCAATAAAGGCTGGGCGTGGTGACTCACCTGTAATCCTAGCACTCCCGGAGGCCAAGGCAGGTAGATTACTTGAGCTAACAAGTTCGAGACCAGCCTGAGCAAAAGTGAGACCTCTCTACTAAAAAAAATAGTAAAACTGAGGCAAGAGGATTGCTTGAGCCCAAGAGTTTGAGATTGCCTTGAGCTATAATGCCACAGCACTCTATCCAGGGCAATAGCTTGAGACTCTGTCTCAAAATAAATAAATAAATAAAACAGTAATAAAAAACCCTCCAACAAAAAAATGTCCTGGACCACACAGTTTCTTTTCTTTTTTCTCTCTCTCTCTCTCTCTCTCTTTTTTTTTTTTTTTTTTTTTGAGACAGTCTCACTATGTTGTCCTCCGTAGAGTGCCATGACCTCACAGCTCATAGCAACCTCAAACTCTTGGGCTTAAGCGATTCTCTTGCCTTACCCTCTTAAGTAGCTGGGACTATAGGCACCCACGACAACGTATGGCTATTTTTTGGTTGTAGTTGTCATTGTTGCTTGGCAGGCAGGGGCTGGGATCTGCCAGCTCTGGTGTATGTGGCTGGCGACCTAGCTGCTGAGTTATAGGCATGGAGCCTGGAATAGATGGTTTCACACCCAAATTTTACCAGACCTGCAAACAAGAGCTGGTACCTATTATTTCATAACATAGAGAAGGAAGGACTCTGCCCAACTCATTCTACTAAGCCAATATCACCTTGATACTAAAGCCAGGAAAAGACACACCAAAAAAAGAAAACTACAGCCCAATTTCCCTTATGAATATAGGTGCAAAAATTCTTAATAAAGTCTCAGCAAACCAAATTCAGCTGCACATCAAAAAAAAAAAAAAAAAAAAAAAATCCATCGGCTCTACGCCCATAGTTCAGTGAATAGGGCGCCTGCCACATACACTGAAGCTGGCAGGTTCGAGCTTGGCCAGGCCTGCTAAAAAACAATGACAACTGCAACCACAAAAAAAAAAATAGCCAGGCATTGTGGCAGGCACCTGTAATCTCAGCACTTGGGAGGCTGAGGCAAGAGAATCACTTAAACCCAAGAGTTTGAGGTTGCTGTGAGCTGTGATGCCACAGCACTCTACCGAGGGCGACATAGTGAGACTCTGTCTCAAAAAAGAGAAAAAAGTCCATCACAATCAAGTGGATTTCATCCCAGAAATGCAAGAATGGTTCAATATATGCAAATCTACATTTACCACATAAATAGAAGCAAAAACAAAGGCCATGGCTCAGCGGCTAGGGTACCAGCCACATACACTGGAGCTGGCGGGTTTGAATCTAGCCCGGGCCTGCCAAACAACATGACAGCTGCAACAAAAAAATAGCTGGGCATTGTGGCGGGGGCCCGTAATCCCAGCTACTTGGGAGGCTGAGGCAAGAGAATCGCTTAAGCCCAAGAGTTTGAGGTTGCTGTGAGCAGTGACGCTATGGCACTCTACCCAGGATAGTGAGACTCTGTCTCAAAACAAAATAACAAAACAAAAACAAAAACAAAAGACCATACAATACTCTCAATAGATAGTTGAAAAAGCATTTGACAAAATTCAGCACCCTTTTATGATTAGAACTCTTGCAAAAAAGGCATGGATGAAACATATCTCAATATTATAAAAGCCATATATGAGAAACCCACATTTATAAAGAATATATAAAAAATAAAAAAGAGAAACCCATAGCTAACAACATACTCAATAGAGAATAGTTGAAAGCACTCCCTCTCAGAACTGTAACTAGACAAGGTTACCCATTGTCATCACTTCTATTCAACATAGTGTTGGAACAGAGCAATCAGGCAAAAGAAGGAAATCAAGGGTGTTCAAATAGGAAAAGAAAAAGTCAAACTATTGCTCTTTGCTGACAGTATGATCTTATGTCTAGAAAACCCTGAAGATTCTACCAAGTGACTCCTGCAATTGATAAATAAATTCAGAAGAGTTTCAGGATACAAAATCAATGTACACCAAATTAGTTGCATTCCTATAAACCAACAATAGTCAAGCTGAGAATCAAAGCCCGGGCATGGTGGCTCACACCTGTAATCCTAGCACTCTGGGAGGCTGAGGCTGGTGGATTGCTTAGCTCATGGGTTTGAGACCAGCCTAAGGCAGAGCAAGACCCTGTCTCTAAAAATTGCCGGCTGTTGTGGTGGGCGCTGGTAGTCCCAGCTACTTGGGAGGTAAAGCAAGAGAGCCCAAGAGTTTGAGGTTGCTGTGAGTTATGATACCATGGCCTCTATCAAGGGTGACAAAGCGAGACTCTGTCTCAAAAAAAAAAAAAAAAAAAATTAGGGCAGTGCCCGTAGCTCAGTGGTTAGGGTGCCGACCACATACACTGAGGCTGGTGGGTTCAAACCCACCCTGGGCCAGCTAAAACAACAATGACAACTGCAACAACAACAAAAATAGCCAGCTAGAGAGCCAGCCACATATACTGGAGTCGGCGGGTATGAATCCAGTATGGGCCTACCAACAACGACAACTACAACTGAAAAATAGCCAGGTGTTATGGTGGGCGCCTGTAGTCTCAGCTACTTGGGAGGCTGAGGCAAGAGAATCTCTTAAGCCCAAGAGTTTCAGGTTGGTGTGAGCTGTGATGCCGTGGCATTCTACCCAGGGTGACAAAGTGAGACTCTGTCTAGAAAAAAAAAAAGACTTGAGAATCAAATGAAAGACCTAATATCTTTCACAATAGCAGCAAAGACAAAAAAATGCCTAGGCATATATTTAACCAAGGAGTTGAAAGACCTCTATAAGGAAAAGTACAAAACACTGAGGAAGGAAACTACAGAAGATGTAAACAAATGGAAAACCATATCATATTCATAATTAGCAGAATCAACAATATGTTTGCTACCCAAAGTGATTTATAGAGTCAATGCAATCCCCATTAAAATACCAATGTCGGTTTTGCAGATCTAAATAACTTTTTTTTTTTTTTTTTTGAGACAGAGTTTCACTTATTAACCCTCAGTAGAGCGCTGTAGTGTCACAGCTCACAGCAACCTCCAAATCCTTGGGCTTAGGCGATTCTCTTGCCTTAGCCTCCTGAGTAGCTAGGATTACAGGTGCCCGCTATGGCACCCGTCTATTTTTTGTTGCAGTTTGGGCAGGGCTGGGTTCGAACCCAACATCCTCGGTATATGGGACCGGTGCCCTACCCACTGAGCCACAGGTGCCGCCCAGTTTTTGCAGATCTAGAAAAAATAATTTTGACATGATTGCAAGAGGGACTTTACCTAACAAATGCAATCAGTGTACCCTGGCTTATTGTACCCTCAATGAATCCCCAACAATAAAAAAGAGAAAAAAGAAAAAAGAATTTTATACTTGATATAAAACCAGAAGAGAACTGGAATAGCCAAAACAACCTTAAGCAAAAATAATAAATTGAGTGGTATCACTTTAATTGACTTCAAGCTATACTATAAGGCTATAGTAACCAAAACAGTATGGTACTGGGACATGAACAGAGACACCAATCAATGGATCAGAACAGAGAACCCAGATATAAAATCATCTTCATATTGCCATTTTATCTGCCTGGGCACCTCGTAGCACAGTGGTTACAGCACCAGCCACATATACCGAAGTTGGCAGGTTTGAACCCAGCCCAGGCCAGCTAAAACAACCACGACAACTGCAACAAAAATTAGCCAGGCGTTGTGGTGGGCGCCTGTAGTCCCAGCTACTTGGGAGGCTGAGGCAAGAGAATCACTAAGCCCAAGAATTTGAGGCTGCTGTGAGCTGTGATGGCACAGCACTCTACAGAGGGTGACATAGTGAGATTCTGTCTCAAAAACAAACAAATAAACAAACACATATTGCCACTTGATCTTTGACAAAGCAGACAAAAATATACAAGGGGAAAATAATCCCTATTCAATAAATGATGCTGAGAAAATTGGATAGCTACATGTAGAAAACTGAAAAAGGATCCACACCTTTCACCACTTACAAAAATTAATTCATGATGGATAAATCTAAGACATGAAACTACAAGAGTTCTAGAAGAAGAGGTTGTAAAATCTCTTACAGCTATTAGCCTAGGCAAAGAATTAATGAAGAAAATCCCAAAGGCAATCACAGCAACAACAAAAATAAATAAATGGAACCTGGTTAATTAAAAACCTTCTGCACAGGCCAGGCACAGTGGCTCATGCCTGTAAGAACTCTGTGAGGCTGAGGTGTGTGAATTGCTTGCACTCATGAGTTCAAGACCAGCTTGAGCAAGGGCAAGACCCTGTCTCTTAAAAATAGCTCTGCATTGTGGTGGGCGCCTATAGTCCCAGCTCCTTGAGAGGCTTCTAGGTGGGACATGGTAATCCCAGCACTCTTGAGAGGCGGAGGCAGGTGGTTCGCCTGAGCTGAGGAGTTTGAGAACAGCCTGAGCTAGAACAAGACCCCGCCTCTAAAAATAGCCAGGCATTGTGGTGGACGCCTGTAGTCCCAGCTACTTGGGAGGCTGAGGCAAGAGAGCTTGAGGCCAGGAGTCTGAGGTTGCTGTGAGCTATGATGCCATAGCACTCTATGGGGGAGGGGGAGCAACAAAATGAGATTCTGTCTCAAGATGAATGAATGAATGAATAAATAAATAAATAGCTTCTGCACAAGGCAAGGCACAGTGGCTCATGCCTGTAATGCCAGCACTCTGGCAAGGCAAATAGATCACTTGAGCTCAGGAATACAAAACCAGCCTGAGCAAGAGCAAGACCCTACCTGTACTAAAAATAGAAAAACTAGCCAGGTATAGTGGTGCACACCTGTATTCCCAGGAACTCAGGAGGCTGAAGCAGGAGGGCCAAACTCTTGGCTTGAGCCTAAGAGTTTGAGGTTGCTGTGAGCTATGATAATACCATGGCACTCTACCCAGGGCAACAGAGTAAGACCGTCTTAAAATAAATAAACACACACACACACACAGACACACACACACATATATATATATATATATATATATTTTTTTTTTTTTTTTATGAGACAGAGTCTTGCTTTGTCACCCTCGGTAGAGTGCTATGGTATCACAGCTTACAGCAATCTCAAACTCTTGGGCTCCAGCTATTCTCTTGCCTCAGCCTCCCAAGTAGCTGGGACTACAGGTGTCTACCAGGACACCCAGCTATCTTTTTTTTGTTTCGCAGATCTGGGCCAGGTTCGAGCCCACCAGCCCCGCCGCATGTGGCTGGCTCCCTAACCACTGAGCTACGGGCGCCACCAATAAATAATTTTGGGGTTTTGTTTTGCGGTTTTTGGCCAGGGCTTGGTTTGGACCCGCCACCTCCGGCATATGAGTCTGACACCTCCGGCCATATGGGGCTAACACCCTTTGAGCCACAGGCGCTGCCCCAATAAATAATTTTTTAAAGAGCTTCTGCACAGCCAAGGAAATAATCAATAGAATGAAAAGACAACCTACAAAATGAGAGAAAATATTTACATGCTATATACCTGATAAAGGACTAATAAGAAGAATCTAGAAAGAACACATTTAAAGAAGCAAGAAGATAGCAAACAACCCCATTGAAAAGTGGTCAAAAGACATGTATAGAAGCTTTTCAAAAGACAATGGACTGATAGCCAATAAACCTATGAAAAAATGTTCTGTGTCTCTAATAATCAGGGAAATGCAAATCAAAGTCACAATGAGACATCACCTAACTCCAGTGAAAATGCCTTTATCCAAAAGTCCCAAAGTAATTGGCCAGGTGTGGTGGCTCATATCTATAATCCTAGCACTCTGGAAGTCTGAGACGGGTGGATTGCTTAAACTCAGGAGTTTGAGACCAGCCTGAGCAAGATTGAGGCCCTCATTTCTAAAAAAAACAGCAGGACATTGTGGCATGTGCCTGTGGTCCCAGCTACTTGGGATAGTGAGGCAAGAGGATGATTTAGGCCCAAGAGTCAGAGGTTGCTGTGAGCTGTGATGTCATGCCACTCTACCAAGTGGGGAAAAGTCAGACTCTGTCTCAAAAAAAAAAAAAGAAAAAAAAAGTCCCAAAATAACAGATGCTGATGTGGATGTGGAAAGAAAGGAACACTTACTATTGGTGGTGCTGTAAACTAGTATAAGCTCTTTGGAAAGTTGTGCCGAGATACCTCAAAGAACTAAAGGTAGGCTCAGCGTCCATAGCACAGTGGTTACAACACTAGCTACAGACACCAAGGCTGGTGGGTTCAAACCCAGCCCCAGCCTGCCAAACAACAATGACAACTGCAACCAAAAAACAGCCAGGCATTGTGGCGGGCACCTGTAGTCCCAGCTACTGGGAGGCTGAGGCAAGAGAATCGCTTAAGTCCAGCAGTTTGAGGTTGCTGTGAGCTGTAACAGAGAGCACTCTACTGAGGGCAACATAGTGAGTGTCTGTTTCAAAAAAAAAAAAGAACTAAAAGTAGACCTACCATTTGACCCAGCAATCTCACTAGGGGATATTTACCCAAAGGAAAAAGGTCATTCTACAGAAAAGACACTTGCATTTGAATGTTTACAGCAGCACAATTCACAATTGCAAAGATGTTGAAACAATTCAAGTGTCCACCAGTACATAAATAGATTAATAAAATGTGGCATATGTATACCATGGAGTATTACTCAGTCTTAAAAATGCTGAACTAATACCTTCTATAACAATTGGGATGTAACTGGAGACCATCCTCCTAAGTTAAATCTCACATAACAGAAAAAACAAGTACCACATGTGCTCACTTTTTAAATGGAACTGAATGTTCAACATGCATGTGTACATATGGTAGTAAAATTCAATGGAAATCTAGCAGGTGGAAGGGGGGAAGAAAGGATGGGTAAATTCACACCTAACAGGCACAATGCAAACTATTTGGGAGATAGACACAGTTATAACCTTGACTCAAACTGTACAAAAATAATACATATAAGCAAAACAGTTATACCTCTATAACATTCTGAAATGTAAAAAAAAAGAAAAGAAAACAATATTCAACTAGAAACTGATAAGTGGAAACACTAAAAGATTTATAGAAAAAGTAAACCAATATAATATAATCGTGTAAAGCAGTGGCCCCATTATTAACCTCAAGGAAAATCTTAGAGATTTTCTCGGCACAAAGTAGGAGGCACAAGTCCCAGTGACTATTGGGCGTGGGAGTGCAGAAGTGAGTGTACCACGGTTGCAGCTCCCTGATCTTTCTCTTGATTTCCATCATTGTTCTACAAGCCTTTCTCCATCTTCTGCTGCCTTGTAGTGATCCATATTCCTGTTAGGTATGGCCTATGGAAAATTAGAGCCAGAACTGGGCACAGTGGCTCACACCTGTAATCCTAGCACTCTAGGAGGCTGAGGCTGAGACTGAGGCTGGTGGATTGCTTGAGCTCAGGAACTCTAGACCAGCCTGAGCAACAGCAAGAACTCATCCCTATATAGAAAAACTAGCTGAGCATTATGGTGGGCGTCTGTGGTCCTAGCTACTCAGGAGGCTGAGGCAGCAAGATCATCTGAACCAGGAGTTTGAGGTTGCTGAGAGCTAAGTTATGCCATGGTACTCCAGCCTGGGCAAGAGAGTGAGACCTCATCTCACAAAAGAAAAAATAATTATAGAGTTGGAGGACAGATTGGTGGTTGCTGGGGTTGGGACGTGGGGAAGGCATGGTGGTAAAGGGGCAGCAGTCAGAGCTGGATGGTGATTTATACAGTCATGTGTCTTGAATGTTGTGGTGGTTATATGAGCTATACAGTTGACAAAATTGCATAGAACTACAAACATACACATGCATGCACACACACACACATACACACATGCATGGGGCTCTGTAAAACTCATAGACCTAGTAAGCTCTGTGGATTGTGCCAAGGCTAGCCCTGGTTCTGATGGTGCACTACAACTGCACACAGTGGTCTCACTGAGGAAGCTAGGGGAAGGGGCATGGGCTCATTGTGCTTTATTATTTTTTTTGCAATTTCCTGTGAATTTATAATTATTTCCAAATAAAAAGTTAAAAAATATGAATTAAACATTTGTAAAACAATACCAAAAATAAACAGACAAGAATATCTTGGTGGGCAGCACCTGTGGCCCATTAAACACACACCACAACGCCTGGCTATTTTTTTGTTGTTGTTGTAGTTGTCTTTGTTTGGCAGGCCTGAGCTGGATTTGAACCCGCCAGCTCCTGTGTATGTGGCTGGCTCCCTAGCCGCTGAGCTACAGGCGCTGAGCCAAAAGCTTCATTTTCTTTCTTTCTTTTTTGAGACAGAGCCTCAAACTCTCGCCCTGGATAGAGTGCTGTGGCATCACAGCTCACAGCAACCTCAAGGACTTGGGCTTAAGCGATTCTCTTGTCTCTGCCTCCCAAGTAGCTGGGACTACAGGCACCTGCCACAATGCCCAGATATTTTTTGGTTGCAGTTCTCATTGTTGCTTTGGCAGGCCGGGGCCAGATCCGAACCCACCAGCTCTGGTATATGTGGTTGGCACCCTAGCGGCTGAGCTACAGGCGCTGAGCCTGCTGACAGGTTTCTTTGTTTTAGACAACCTTGTAAGAACTTTAGGTCTCATAGTATGATACCCTCAAAGTCTGCCTGGGCACATGACACATGCAGATTCTGGTGCTTTCCTAACTTTCTTGGTATAAAGTTAAACAATTCTATTAACAGGGGCTTGGGACAGCCTAGTTTTGTTAGAAGATATATTGTAGGAAAGCCCACAACATTATGTCAAGTGCTGCACCATTCTGAGTGCTTCTAGACAGCACCCCTAGAAGCAAAAACATGTTGAAGGGAAAAAAATCAAGTGGCAGAACATGTGTGCCACATGGTATGCAAATAAAAACATAAAATGACACATTTCCTACAGAAATATGTACCACATTAAAGCATATAAAAAGAGGCCAGGCACAGTGGCTCATGCAGGTAATCCTAGCACTCTGGGAGGCTGAAATGGGAGGATTACTTGAGCTCAGGAATTCAAGACTAGCTTAAGCAAGGGCAAGACCCCATCTCTATTAGAACAACAAGAAAAATAAAGCATATAAAAGAGAAGGCAAAGGGTGGTGCCTGTGGCTCAGTGGGTAGGGTGCCAGCCCCATATACTGAAAGTGGCGGGTTTGAACCTGGCCCCAGCCAAACTGCAACAAAAAAAAAAAAAAGAAAGAAAGAAAAAGAAAAAGAGGAAGAAGAAGAGAAGGTAGAGCTGAGCGCAGTGGCTCACGCCTATAATCCTAGCACTTGGGAGGCAGAGGCAGATGGATTGCCTGAGCTCACAGGTTTGTTGAAGGCAAAAGCAGAGTTCGGACCTTGTCTCTAAAAATAGCTAAGCGTTATGGTGGACTCCTATAGTCCCAGCTACTTGGTAGGCTGAGGCAAGAGAATTGCTTAATTCCAGGATTTTGAGGTTGCTGTGAGCCATGACACCAGGGCATTCTACCAAGGGTGACAAGGTCAGATGCTGTCTCAAAAAAAAAAAAAAAAAAAAAAAAAGAAGAAGAAGAAGAAAAGAAGGCAGGTTGGAGGGCAGCGCCTGTGGCTCAAAGGGGTAGGGCGCTGGTCCCATATGCCGGAGGTGGCGGGTTCAAACCCAGCCCTGGCCAAACCCACAAATAAATAAATAAAAATTAAAAAAAAAAAAAACTTAAAAAATATATATACAATAACAAAAAAAATTTAAAAAAAGAAAAAGAAAGTAAGAAATGAAGGCAGGTTGGTTTCATGGTTCCTCAAAAAGTTTAATATAGGGCCAGGAGCTGGAGGCAGGTGAATTGCCTGAGCTCACAGTTTCAAGACCGGTAAGAGTGAGACCCCGTCTCTAAAAATAGCCAGGTTTTGTGGCAGGTGTCTATAATCCCAGCTATTTGGGAAGTTGAGGCAAGAGAATTGCTTGAGCCCAAGAGTCTGAGGTTGCTGTGAACTATGAGCCACAGCACTCTACTAAAGTTGACAAAGTGAAACTCTGTCTCAAAAAAAGGCTTAATATAGATCCAAATTTTACCATATGACCCAACCATTCCATTCCCAGCTATATTCCCAAAAGAACTGAAAATGAAGTCAAACAGATACTTGTGTACCAATGTTCACAGCAGCATTGTTCACAATAGCCTAAAGATGAAAACAACCTAGGTGTCCATCAACAGATAGATGAATAAACAAAATATACCCTACCCACACGGTGGAGTATTATTCTGGCACAAAAAGGAATAAAGCACTGATACATGCTATAACATAGGTGAACCTTGAAAACATGATGCTGGGTAAAAAAAGCCAGACACAAATGGACAGATATTGTATAATTCCACTTATATGGAATATCTAGAACAAATTCATGGAGCTAAAATGTAGATTGGAGGTTACCAGGAACTGTGGGCTGGGGAATGGGAGTCACTGTTTAATGGGCAGAGTTTCTGTTAAAGTAATGAACAAGCTTTGGAAAGAATGGTGATGGGTGCACAAGATTGGGTATATAGGCTTGGTGCCAGCTCAGTGAGTAGGGTACCAGCCATGTACACAGAAGCTGGCAGCAGGTTCCAGCCTGGCCCAGGTCTGCTAAACAACAATGACAACTGCAACAACAACAACAAAAAATAGCCAGGTGTTGTGGCAGACACCTGTAGTCCCAGCTACTTGGGAGGCTAAGGCAAGAGAATCCCTTGGGCCCAGGAGTTTGAGGTTGCTGTGAGCTATAACACTGCAGCACTCTACCTAGGGCAACATAGACTTTGTCTCAAAAAGAAAAAAAAAAGATTGGGAATATAATTAATCCCACTGAACTGTACACTTAAAATGATTAAGGTAGTAAAGTTTGGGCAATAAACACACACACACAAATATATATAAACATAAATATACCTAAAAAGCAAATACAGGCCAAACTCTGGGGAAGGAGGATTGTGGAGGGAAGGTATAGGATTTATACATTTATTTATGTATTTATTTATTTTATTAAGACAGTCTCACTTTGTCACCCTCAGTAGAGTGCAATGGCATCGTAGCTCACAGCAACCTCAAACTCTTGGGTTCAAGCGAATCTCTTCCCTCAGCCTCCCAAGTAGCTGGGACTACAAGCGCCTGCCACAATGCCCATCTATTTTTAGAGACAAGGTCTGACTCTGGCTCACACTGGTCTTGAACCTGTGAGCTTAGGCATCCACCCACATTGGCCTCCCAGATTACAGGTGTGAGCCACCACACCCAGATATTTATTTTTTGAGACAGTCTTACTTTGTCACCCTGGTAGAGAGCCGTGGCATCATCATAGCTCACAGAACCTCAAACTCTTGGGCTGAAGCCATCCTCCTGCTTCAGCCTCTAGAGTAGCTGGGACTACAGGCATCTGCCATAATGCACAGCTAGCTTTTCTATTTTTAGTAGAGGTGGGGTCTTGCTCTTCCTCAGGCTGGTCTTGAACTCCTGAGGTCAAGCAATCCACCTGCCTCAGCCTACCAGAGAGCTAGGATCCCCAGGTAGAAGCCACCAGATGGGCCTGGGAGTACACTTTTAAAGAGGAACCTGTGTCTATGAAGTACTTTTGCTGTTTTTCTTTTTTTTTTTTTTTTGGCCAGGGCCAGGTTTGAACCCACCACCTCCGGTGTATGGGGCCGGCGCCCTACCCCTTTGAGCCACAGGTGCTGCCCTACTTTTGCTGTTATAAAAAAGGATAGAAGGCCAGATGCAGTGGCTCATGCCTGTAATCCTAGTACTCTGGGTGGCCAAGGTGGGTGGATTGTCTGAGCTCACCAGTTCAAGACAAGCCTGGGCAAGTGTGAGACCCCATCTTTAAAAGTAGCTGGGCCTTGTGGCGGGTGCCTGTAGTCCCAGCTACTTAGGAGGCTGAGGCAAGAGGATTGTTTAAGCCCAAGAGTTTGAGGTTGCTGTGAGCTATGACGCAACGACACTCTACTGAGGGCAACAAAGTGAGACTCTGTCTCAAAAATAAAAACAAAAAGAAAGAAAGAAAGAAAAAAGGATAGAAGAGATGAGAGTCTCTCCCAACATTTCAGAACCTGTTCTGAGTGGCAGAGTTTTTGCCTAGACCAATGTGATGTGTAGTGGTAGGGACCATGGACCCAGAGCCCCCAGAACCTGGGGTGGGGTCAGCTGGCCTCCACCTTCCTACCTTCTCCTGGATTCTGGGCCCTGGCACCAGGAGGGGTAGAGGTAGAAATAATTCCAGGAGTGTCAAGGTCATGGTCAACTTGTTTACAGTCTTTATTGTAAAGAAGTTGCATTGGAACATAAGACACTGAAAATACACAATCACTGATTGTTCTTTCAGAATAGGGAGGGAGAGATCTATATATACAAAAATTGTAAACATGTTCACCTAAATATCCACACAGAATTGGTCTATGCTACAATGTACAGGGTTGTCACTCAACTGCAACTCCACAGGGAGGCATCTGTCTGTAAGATGAAATGTAGCAACCGCGTTTGCTATCAATTTAATGTGAAAAGCCAGCTTTGAGCAATGCATGAGTAGTCAGCTATGCAGAGGGACCCCAACCTGGGGCTAGGTCTTAAAACAGGGTGCAGGGTGAGAAGGGAGTATCTGGTTCAGGAGGCCAAGGTAAAAGGAAGAGCACAGAATGGACATCTCCAGGGACAGAGTGGGGAGATGGAACTTAGCGAGGGGCTGGTCAGCTTGCATCCAGGTATCTTGCTCCTCCCTTGGGCAAGGTCTCACTGAAGGGCTGGGACAGGGCAGGTGCCCAGGCCCATAGCTATCTTATGCCTTCCTGGCCAGAACCATCCACACCCCGGCAGGGGCTTGGGCAAAGGCAAGTAGGGGCTGGGGAAAGGGCCACACAGGGGCAGCTTGTGGGGCACTATGAGGTGAGACTTGAAGACTTGACTACGATTACAACATTGTCAGGGCCAGGCTGCTCTATTCAGCCTGCAAGAGGAAATGGAAGGAACGTCTGGACAGGATGAACCACCATGACAAGAGCAAGGCAGTCACTAACCACAGGGACATGGGACAGGGAACAGTAGCCAGGATCCTCAGCCTCAATAGGGGTTGTCCTTGTATTCAGTCCTGCACAGCCCCTGCACCTGGTCATAGAGGGCAGCTGGACCCCTGACCCCAGAGTGGACATGGGAGCCCCAGGTTGTCTGACACATGAAGGGAATGTTCCCCTAGGGTAGTCCATTCCAGGCCAGAGGACACATGCCCTGGGCTGTGCTTTCCCCTCCTCAGGACCTCAGGCCTGGAGCCAGGTGCTGAGGGGACTGATGGAACTTGTGGCAGATGGCCCAGACACTCTAGGGACTACACCCTTTTTGCCCTGGACAGCCCATGGTGGCCACTCCCTCTGTCCCTGACACTGGGCTGGAAAGACCTGAGGGATGTTCCAGGAGGCCATGGGGCCTGCATTGGTGGGGTGGCCTTCGAGCCCTGATCTGGGGCTTTCAGCCACTAATAGGCGGGCACCTGGTACCCTTTGGGGCTGGTGTCCAGGGTCTCGGTGAAGGGAGGACTCTGGTAGGTCTCGGTGCCCTCCACGCCGCTGCCCACTGGGTACCCGGGATAGGCCTGGCCCGCCCCGGCGCTTAACTGTTCGGTGGCGAAGAGCGACATGTCGGTGCCCAGGCGGAACCGCTGCAGAGCCTTCACGGTGAGCGCCACCTATACAGGAAACTGGGGTCAGCCAGGGCCGACTGCTGCCCATTCATCCCGCCCTCCGCCCAAGCCGCGCACTCACCCAGCTGAGGATGGAGAAGAAGCTGAAGGCGATGGCGGCCCGCGCCGCGTCCCCCGCCTGCGTTGTGCCTGGCCCGGGTGGCGTGCGCTGCCACTGGTTGGTGAGGAAGCAGAAGCCTACGAACCACAGAAAAGACCAGAGCCCTGCGGGCGACAGGCGCAGGTCACCGCCGGGAATCCGGCAAGGCACTGGGTCGCGAGCACCTTGCCTCCGCCACTTGCGTGGCAGAAAGACCACGCCCCCAGATAGCCCCGCCCCCGCCCCTCCGCCCCCCGCCCCCCCCGAGAATCTCTCAGTCCTCCTGCACCCGGCTCCGCCTGGCTCACTTTAGAAAGCCCAGCCGGTACCTAGCCGGTCCCCCACGCCGACCTGAGAAGCCTAGGTCCAGAAGCACAGCACGCCGTCGGTCGCGGACGCTGCTGATCTGCTGGAAGCGCACGTCGAGCAGAAGGAAGGCGGCGCAGGCGAGGAAGGCCCCGAGGCCAAGCGCTACGCCGAAGCGGCAGGCACCCGCATTCCCGTTGAAGACGCAGCGTAGCTCCGGGCCGCTGTCGGCATTCACGTAGCCCTCGTTGACTATGGGCCCGAAGACCGCGATGGAGAATACCTGCGGGCGGCGGGCCGCGCTCAGGGGCCTGTGGCGGCCGGTCTCCCCGCCGAGCCCGTGATCTCCGTCGCTCACCACGAGCGCCCGCGGTCCTGTCTGCGTTCCCTGAGCACCCGCCCATCTGGGTGGGGGACTCTCTTTTTCCTCCTTCTTTTCCCCCGACGTATCTAGTTACTATTGGCAACATGAACCGTTTACTGCGCCTGACACAGTGCTAAACCACTGCTTCACCTACGTTCGCTTGGGAATCCTCCAAAACCCCCTAAGCTGCCGCCCTTGTCCTTATCTTTTTATAACTGAGAAACTAGAGCTCCGACAGGTGAGTGACTTGTCCAGCATCGCCCGGCTGACAGTCGAGGCTGAGATTCAAACCGGATCCTCCGCGTTGCGTGGGGCCCATGGGGTCCCCCCAGACCTACTCCAGAGTGCGGGAACAGGGGCCTTCACCTTGATCAGTGATTCCCATGCTGAAGCCGACTGGACGTGGGGAGGTAGGAGTGAGGACAGTATTGAAGCGGCTGCACAGAGCTGTAGCCAGGCCCCTGCAACCTGCCCTCCCCTCTGGGGGTAACAGGCACAGCTCTGGGAGTATCAGGATAGAAAAATATCCACCAGTTTCCTGCATGTGGTGGGCATCCTGGGTTGATGGCCCCTGAGATTGTAATTATTAATATAACCTGTAAGTCTTTGGGCTCCAAACCTCTTTGGGTTCAGTCAAACCTTAGTGACTCTGCTCACCAGTTCTGGCAGTGGGATATGAGGTAGACCATAGTCATCTTAATCACATGCAGCCCCTTTTAGCCTTCTGTTTCCAAGAAAAGACCTCCAGTCCCAACTTCTTCATTTCGCTTTTTTCCGACCCAGCACCGAGATACCAGGAGTCCAGGGGAAGATGGGGCATGGACATGTCCCCCGAGTGGATTACAAGTCTGGACATGAGCTGAGAACAGAACGCAGGGTTCCTGCTTCATGGCCTAGTCAGAGTCACTCCACCAGGAAGGTACCGCCCTCCTCAAAGACAGGTGTGGAGGTGCGGCCGGCGCCAGCTTTAGCCGGCGGGACAAAACCCAGATTCGACTTCTCACCGCGCACCCCTGCCAGAGGAATGGGAAGGAGCAGCAAGGTACTGGTCCCAGGGATGCCCCAGTGGGCGAGACAGTCCCATATCAGCCCCTCCCACATCACCCCCAGGAAGCCCTCCCGGCCTGCCTCCACTCACAGCTACACTAAGTGGGGAGGCTGGGGCGGGGAAGGGGAGTCTGGAGGTTGTGTGTGCGGCGTAAGGGGGAGACTCCGCATGATCTCTCTCGGTTCCCATAGCCCCCTCCTCGTTCCCCTCCGCGAATCCGGTCCCACCCCGTGCCTGCTTCCAGGTCATAAGAACAGGAAAAACGGCAATAAGGCTGAGGAGGAAGCTTGGAATTAGGGCTCAGGAGGAATTACAGGCTAGGGGGCAACTGGCGATGACCTCTCAAGGTCCCTCTTCTTGGCCGCCGGCCCCTCCCCCACCCTCAGGTGGGCGCACCCAGCCGGGTGACGTCACCCCAACCTGGGCCGGCCAGCGAGGATGATGAGGTTGAGGGGCGAGAGGCAGGGGTGCGGGAGAGGGCATGAGGGACACGAATCAAGGTGGGATCCGAGGCCGCAGCCTGGGTAGGAGCTACTCACCCAGGACGCGACCCGCAGCAGGGTCTGGGGTCGCCGCACGAAACTCACGGGGTCCAGGGCGGCCCCCGCGCGGCCTGCGCCAAATGAGGCGCCCTCCATGGCCGGCCCGGGACGCGCACCCCGGCGCCCAGTGTCCGTCTGTCCAACCGACCGGCCCTGCCCGAGGCCGCCGGGGTCTGCTGCAGCTGCGAGTGGTAGGGATGCTGCAGCTGCCTCCGCCGCCTGCCCGGAGCGCGCGTCGGTGGCGCGCGAGGCGGGGCCGATCCCGCGCGTCCCCCCCCCCGCCGCCCGCCTGGGTCCAAGCGCGCGGGCAAGAGCTCGCATCTGCCTCCGCCACACCTACCTCCTGCCCTCTTTCACCCCTCCACTGATCCGTCCCGAGACCCCGACCATCCGCAGAAGCGCACCAGGTCCGCAGGGCAAAGGGAGCAGAGACTGGGCTCAAACTCAGCTGTAGCCGGGAGGATGGACAGGACAATGACTGTGTTTCTCTGAACAAGGCCCTTCAGGAAGCGAAACCTGGGCCTGAGAGTTTCAGTTTTCCCCTGGCCTTCACGGAGAGGGAACCTGGCACCTTGGCCCTGGTCCCAGGAAAACTCGAAAAAGGTAACCGGGAGCATTTCCCAGTGGCCCCCCACCTCACTTCAGCTGGTTCTTCAGAAGGTTCTAGCCTTCCTAGCAGGGAGGGTCTTGTGGTTAGAATGGCCCTTGCTCCCAGGAGCATTTATTGAGGTGACAAAGCTCACAGCAGCTAGCACAGGAGTGTTGGGACATCTGTGTTCCTTTCCTGTGGCCAGTTGGCTTCTGGGTCTCCCCACCTGACTTGTGACTGGCGTATTTGGGAGGAACTTGACCGAGGGGAAAAGCCTCTTCTCCCACAAGCCCCCCACTCTGGGTGATTCTGGGTCCCCCCCACTCCACCTTCCAGGCCAGCCTGGCAGGAGTTCAGATGACTTCTGTGTTCAGAGCACTGATGAGAAAAGTCTGCATTTATCTAGCATTTACAGTGCCAAGTGCTATACCTGCGGAGGTAGGAACTGTTCTTTTAACATACCTAACTCCCCATTCTTCAGATGATCAAATAGGCAGGCCAGTTGAGTTCCTCAATCACAGAAAGTGAAGAGTTGGAATTCATACCCAGGTCCCTGCTGTACCAACCATGTGGACAGATGGTGATACCTGGCCCAGCCCCCTGGGTGACCCACTGGTTCTGGTCTGAAACTCTTCCCTCAGCACAGCTAGGCCCAAGGTTATGGTAGGGCAGGTGTTGCCAGGGGTGCTGCCAAGCATGTTTCGTCCATCTCCATCCCCTGTGTGACCATTTCCCACTTTCATGTGATTATTCCCATCAGCAGCCTAACATGCTACACTTTCAGGAAAAAACCCAAATACCCTTCTCAACCCCATTTCTCTTCTAGGTAGCTGCCCTACATCACTGCTCCCTGTAGCAGCAAACTCTGTTCTACTCTGCTTCCAATACCTCTTCCCACTCCCACCCCACAACCCAGGATGACCAACCTCCCATTCTACCTAAACCCAAGGTTCCCAGTGACCTGCACCTGCCAATTCCAGGGGCAAGTTTCAGATGCTGCTAGTCCTTCCAAGATACAATTCTAAGGTTATCCTTGTGTTTCTTATGGACCCCTCCTTTTTTTTTTTTTTTTTTTTTCTTGAAAAAGCTTATAATAGATTTATTTGAATTTTTATCCTTCACTGGTAAATTTTATTTTCAGATGGCCACATATAATCAGTAACAAATCTTCTCAGTTAACAGGTCAAATTGATTTCTCATCAGGAAATCAAGGACCCCTTCTTATCAGCCCTTTTGAGGTCCCTCCTTTTGCCAAGTCTGTGACATGTTAGGGGACCCAACATGTGTGATCCTGGGGTTTCCTCCTCCCTCTAAACTGGCTCCTTTCCTCTACATTTCAACAGCTCTCAAGTGCCAGCTTGAGCTAAAACCTACCTTTGCACAGGAGTTCTACTAGTATTGGCCTGGATGGCCTGGAAGACAGACTCCAAAGTAAAGTGAAGTTTGTTTTCTTTCTTTGCAGTTTTTGGCCAGGGCTGGGTATGAACCAGCGACCTCCAGCATATGGGGCCAGCGCCCTACTCCTTTGAGCCATAGGCACCGCCCTAAAGTGAAGTTTTATTGGAGGTAAAACTTTTTTTTTTTTAGAGACAGTCTCACTTTATGACCCTTGGTAGAATGCCGTAGTGTCACAGCTCACGGCAACCTCCAACTCCTGGGCTTAGGCAATTCTCTTGCCTCAGCCTCCCAAGTAGCGGGGACTATAGGCGCCCGCCACAAACACCTGGCTATTTTTTGTTGCAGTTTGGCGAAGGCTGGGATTGAACCTTGGTATATGAGGCCTGCACCCTACCCACTGCCCTGGGGGTGAAAATTTAAGGGAAGCTGGGCGGTGCTTATGGTTCAAGGAGTAGGGTGCTGGCCCCATATATCAAAGGTGGCGGGTTCAAACCTGGCCCCAGCCAAAAAGAGCAAAAAAAAAAAAAGAAAAAAGAAAATTTAAGGGAAGGCAGGGCCATGTGACCTTGCGCCAACCACAGCGTCACTGGAGAGCCTGGCTGCTTCCGGTACACTTGTAGGCCATAGAAAAACAGTGCCTAGGGAGGGAGGAGGAGAAACATCTCTGCTGGCTATGCCCTATCTAGTGTCTTCTCTCTCATTTGTGCCACCTGGCCTCCTGGGCAGCCCCTGCAAAAACCAGCACCCCCGTGGGGCCAAGGGGGAAGAGGCACTGCAGCTCCCTCTGCACCAGAAGGCCAAGGTTAGCTTGCTCTTAGGGAAAGGCTGAGACACCTTGAAGACAGAGGTGCCCACAGTCCCAAGGTACACACAGATTGAAAGCCAAGGCCTAGGGGCAGGTGAAAACGAACAGACCTGGGAGACCCTAAAGCTGGGTCCTAGTCACCCCTAAAACTGTATTGTCTTCTCCATCTCACTGATGCACAGAGCAACTCCCAACAGTCTCCTTTGGCTACTTCTCAACTTAGGGATTCTGATTCTGTCTTCAAGAGATCCAGCATCCTTTTCTCTCCACCACATGAGCCTCCTCAGGTGGCACTTGGGTGACCCCCCCTGGGTTCCTAACCTTCACCTGCCTCATCCTGGCTCAGCACCTTGAAGGACTTTTCAGAATTCACATCACTCCCTGCCATCCCTGGCTCCAGATGCTCTAAGAGCTTCCCATCACAATGACTGGAGGTAAACGCCATGTCTTTGCTGGAGCCTTGCAAACTTTATGCTGTCACTTCCCCTTGTCTCTGACCCCAAGCAGTTATTCTAGCCCCCTCTGCCCTAGCCCATCAGCCTCCTTACTGTTGCTGGAATAATCTAGCCTGCTCCCACCTCAGGACCTCTCCTCCTAAGGAACCAGAAACCCCAGGCAGGAGAGCACAGCTGAGTACAGAAGGCCAAGAGCAAGCCCTGTCCCTTGCTGCAAGTCCCAGCACAAAACATACTGAAACCAAGTCCTCAGTCACTTCTCCAGTGTTTTATTTTTGACCTCAAACTTTGAGGAAGCTGCCCCCATGAATCCTCTACTAACAGGCTTGGCACAGCTATCGAAGGCCCTATGCCAAGCAGAGTAAAGGAGTGTGATTTGTGGACCTTTAAGGAAGAACCCTGCCTGGGTTTCCCAGTAGGGACTGAGCAGAGAGCTCAGCCTCCAAGCCTCATTCTTCAAGTGGACAGCACAAAGCCACTGGGGCCACAGGCACTGAAGCTGTCCCCAGCTAAAATGTGGGAAGGTAATGACCTGGCCTCAAGGGACAGGCACAGGGAAGCCCAGCTAGGCCTGCTGTCTTCCAATAAGAAGAACCAGGAGCCAGGAATTGGGGTGAGCAGGAAGCTACAACCTGTAAAGGGTATCCTAGGCTGCCCCCACTTCCCTCACCTACACTCCCATAGGGTGTGGACTGAGAAGTCAGTAGCATGCCTACAGTGGGTATCTCCACTTTTTTTTTTTTTTTTTTTTTTTTGCAACAGTCTTTGTTGCTCTGGATAGTAGAGTGCTGTGATGTCACAGCTCACAGCAATCTCAAACTCTTGGGCCCATGTGATCCTTTTGTCTATGCTTCCCAAGTAGCTGAGACTATAGGTGCCCACCAATACCTGGCTAGTTTTTTTTATCTTTAGTAGAGATGGGGGTCTCACTCTTACTCAGGCTGGAGCTCCTGAGCTCAAGAAATTGACCACCTCAGCCTCTCAGAGTGCTAGGTTTATGAGTGTGAGCCACCATGACTAGCCCTCCACTTCTACTTCAAACCTGAGATGGGAAGAACCCCATGGGCAGTGTCCTGGTGACCACCCAACTGAGATACAACAGGCTGTGGCTCTCTTCACTTTAATGAGCATTCTGCCCCTCTCTAGTCAGGCCACCCCATGGGCCCTAGCTGGCCACTCTCTAGTCACAGGAGCCGTCCTTCCAGCCGTTGCGCCAGCGCTCATCCACTTTTGAGCAGTCAAAATCAGGCTTGCCCAGCTTGCGATTAACCTCATTGTGCAGGTGGCACAGCCATTGAGAGAAGCATGCCCGAGTGCGAGTGTCTGGCTGATTCCTACGTATCCTGTATGGGGGGAGCACAAGAAGGACAGGAGGCAGTGGCTCCACTGTCTCTGCCAGCTGCCTTGCCTGCTCTCAAGAGAAGAGAGCTGAGGTACTCCTTTGAGCTACACTTAGGAGTGCTTTCATGCTCCAAGGAATAGGAATTCCCAGAACAGGCCTGACCCTGCAGCTTCCCAGGACTGCTCACCCACCCACCTGGGGAAATTGGCAAACTCTAATAAGGACCCAGAGCAAGACTTTAAAGAACAGACCTGGCAACTTTACAACCTTAACAATTAGTAAGCCTCATCCCAGTGTCCCTAGCCCCAGGGAGAGTGTGAAAGAGGTGGGGCTGGATACAACCGCACACATGAAAACTAAACTTGCTTTTTAGCACCTGATTCCCTGGAACAAAAGACCTCATTCTAACTGCCCAGGCAGATCTGTGCCACATATCCAGCCTGGAAACACAACAGCCCATCCATGGCTCTTGGGTGCCTAAATAAGGAAAAGGTGGTTTTAGGGAGCAAAAGCAGTGGATTCCCAAGGTCTTAAAACTAGTAGTCCTGCTCCAGATGTCAGGCAAAGTGTTCTCCCTAACTTGCTTCGAGCCTCCATCAGGGCTAAACAAGGGAGAGAAAGCCCAGTAGCTGCAGAACCAAGCAATGCTGGGCAGCAAATCCAGGCAGTGTGCCTGGCCTTTGAACAGAAAGAAGGCTCAAATGACCCCAGTCCCCACACTATTGGTGGTCCCTGCTCCTCAGCAACCCTCTGCCACTATTCTCTAGGCTCCCCCTTATGACATCAGCCAGGGGCCTCAGGTCCAGAATCCAAGTGCAATGATGTGTTGCCTGCAGACACAGCTTACCTCTTCCTTAGGTCTTCAGCACACTCCTCACATGGGTAAAACTTGGAAAATAAATGTATGAATTGAGCCATGTCTTGCTGCTGTTCTGGGGTGGGCAGATCAGGATAGTAGGCAGCGAGGGTGTGGAGGACAGCCCAGCTGTGGCGACCCAGTTCCTCTCGATCCTGTGGACAATCCTCCCTAAACTTGTCCCGCTGCAGCAGAAGTAGGCCAACTAAAGGTCAGTGCATTCTTCCCCAACACGAAGCCCCCAAAGCTCCCCCTTTTAGCCCCAGCCGGTGGCCCACTGACTCCGGAAAGAAGTCTGCTGACGATCTGGCACATGTATGGCTGGTCGAAAATAAAAGGCCAGGCCTACCCCGGGGGGCAAGGGTCAGGGGTAGCCAACTTGGGACCGTAGTCCCTTGGGATGTGGGTTCAGGACACCTAAGGACAAGGTGTGGGGTTGAGGGCTGGGGTTGAGAGGTCGGACAGGGCATTTGAACCTTCTGCTGCGTCCGCATCCACGTCTTGAAGTCCACGCAGGCCCTGCACTGCCGCTTCGGGGAGGCGTCCTCGGCGACCTGAGAATCGGAGGTCGGCGCCTGGGCTGGCGCCGGGACCGAGACGGCAGCGTCTCTACGCCCCGCGCCCCGGCCGCGCGCGTCGGTCTCCAGGTCGTCTATCACCTCCGAGCGCGCGCCGCCCGGCAAGAAGGAGAAGAGGTTGCCACGGTAGAAGCGGCCACCCTCTCCGGGCGCCGCCATCTTGCTCGCGCAATGTCTGCCGGGCCAGGTCGGCCTCCAGAGGGGCCTCCAGGTCGGCCTCCACGCCAGCGCGCGCGCTGCCGCCAGCGCGCGGCCACAGGAACCTGGGACGCGCGCCGCGGGCGCGGAGGCCGGCCCGGAGCTGGGGCTGGGGGCAGAGTCTAAGGCGGGGCTCTGCGTGGGGGCGGTGCCGGCGGTCTGGGCCCGGGCCCTGGTCGGGGCGGAGCCAGAGGCCGGGGAGCGGGTCGAGGCGGAGCCGGAGGCCCGGGCCGGGGCTGAGGCGGGGCTGGAGGCCCGGGCCGGGGCAGGGGTGGGGGCCCGGGCCCTGCTCGCCCCCCTGGGCCTCGTTCCCCCTCCCGAGGGAGGCTTGCGTCGTCCGTGGCGTCGCTCCCGTTTCCTCCAGTAGAAGAGCAGCGTGTTGTGGAAACTGCGCCGCGGTCGCGTTGTGGACTCCGGCGGAGGTCGAGGCGAAGTCCGTGTCGCGGCTCGCGCCGCCCCCATCGCTCTGCTTTGACCGTCCCGCGTGCCCGCGGCCAGGCTCTGTGTCCTCAGCTGAGGGGCGCGCCCGCCTACCGGCTGGCTACCCAGCGCTATAGCAACGCGCGCCTGGCAACGCGGGGCGGAGCATGATCGCACAGAGCCGGGTGCGCATCAGGACCCTGAGCCCGGCGCCATGGCAACTTGGGCAACGCGGGGCGGGTCCGCGGCCTCGGAGCAGTAGACCCACAGTACCCTGGAGTACCCCAGGTACTCCTGTAGACCCACAGGAGTCCCCAAGGGAGAACCGTGGGGACTCCTCTGCCTCCGTGCGTTGATTCATTCTCTCTGCAAATACTCGTGCAGGACCTGCTCTGTTTCAAGCGCTGTTCCAGGCGCTGAGGAGAACAGGGAACGAGACTCCATTCCCTAACCATCCCAGTTAACAGGCTAGTGGCCAAGAGAGAAAAAATAAGAGTCACTAATAAATCTTCACTTACAAAATGTGGTGGGGCCGTACACAGGACCTAGTAAATCCAGAAGACATCCTTGAGGAGGCGACCTTTGGATAGAGCCTGAGGGATGAGGAATCAGCTGAGGAGCACTTTCAAGGCCAAGCCCAAGCTAAGGGTCCCGGCATTGTGCAGTAGCATAAGGGCCTGTGGGGCAGGACATTCAGGAGGGTGGTGGGAGGGGAAGGACCAGAGATGGTCAGGGGCCTTCCAAGGACCTGTTACTGAACCTACAAGTGGTGGTTCGTGTTGGTCACAACACAGAAAGCCAATTACTGAGACAACAGGGTTATCAAGCAGGAAAGGATTTATTTCAGAAGACACTCAACTGGGAGGGAGAGGCACAGACTGCCTCAAATCCATCTCCCCCATCAACAGGGGAGTTTTGTGAAGGTGAAAATGACTTTGAGGGCGGCGCATGTGGCTCAGTTAGTAGAGCACCGGCCCCATATACCGAGAGTGGCAGGTTCGAACCCGGCCCCAGCCAAACTGCAAAAAAATAAAATAAAATAAATAATAATATAACCAGGCATTGTGGTGGGCACTTGTAGTCCCAGTTACTCGGGAGGCTGAGGCAAGAGAATCGCCTAAGCCCAGGAGTTGGAGTTTGCTGTGAGCTGTGATGCCACTGCACTCTACCTAAGGCGAGAAAGTGAGACTCTGTTTCAAAAAAAAAAAAAGAAAAAAGTCAAGGGGCTTTATGAAGGTGAAAATGAGTAATATATAAGGGGAGAGAACATCATTACATGTTTGGGGTTGAAAGCACATGAAAGTGCAGTGAGGAATCATGCTTGTATATACATCCCATGAACAAAAAATGGTAAGTCCCTCCTGAGGTAGAAATTGTATTATAATGAACTAGGGGTTAATGTTGTTCATTCTTTCAGCCTTGTGGGTAGGCTCAGTGGTTCTTGGGCACAATCTGTGGTGGTATATTGCTCATCTTGTCTTTTCTGGACAAACAGGTGGTGAGAGGCTCTGTAGTTATGTGGCTGCATGGAGGTTTGAACTTCCATTCCTGGGAAAGAAACTCAAAAGGGAATACATCAGTGTGACAGAAAGTTACAAAGTTCTGATCAGCAAATATTACTGGCCTGGGAATTTAAAACATATGAGAATTGCAAAAAAAATTTAATGTATTCTTTTTTTTTCTTTTTTGCAGTTTTTGGCCGGGGCTGGGTTTAAACCCGCCACCTCCGGTATATGGGGCTGGCACCCTACTCCTTGAGCCACAGGTGCCACCCTCTCTCTCTTTTTTTTTTTTTTAAGACAGAGTCTTGCTTTGTCATCCTGGGTAGAGTGCTCTGGCATCACAGCTCACAGCAACCTCCAACTGTTGGGCTTAAGCAATACTCTTGCCTTGGCCTCCTGAGTAGCTGCCACAGTACCTGGTTACTTTTAGAGATGGGATCTTGCTCTTATTCAGGTTGGTCTCGAACCCATGAGTTCAGGTAATCCACCTGCCTCGGCTTCCCAAAGTGCTCAGATTACAGCCATGAGCCACTGTGCTAAAATTAATGTATTTTTGCTTATGGAGCCAGTTACAGTACTTTTCAGCTGCTGTGGGGACTGGGAATTTATTCTAAGGGAAGTGGGAAGGTGGTGGACAGTTTTGGGCAAGGCTACCCCAACCTGATCCCATTTCTGTTTTGCCTAGATTCCTCTGCCTGTCATGTGGGAAGTAGCTTTCATAGGGGCAAGTGAGGAGCACGGGGATGAAGTGGGAGCTGTTGTACCTACTCAGGAGAAAAGAGGGTGAGGTTATGCAGAGGAAAAGTGGACAGAATCCAGGGCTGAAGGGGTTGGAGCAGAGAGCTGTCAGTTGCAGCGGGGAGGGGGGCTCAGAAGCCCATTAGGTTCCTGGTTGTGAGTAAACCTGGGCCTTCCCCAGCTTCCCTCTTCTTCCAGGAGAACAGGGTCTGTGGTCACCTGAGCCTTCTGCTGAGATCAGGGATAGGGGGACAGTTGAGCTCTATGCAAATCAGGCCTATGCCAGCAAGTGTTCATTACCTGGGCCAGGACCAGGGGATGCTTGAGGGCTTTCAGAGCGAGCAGCTGGTGGGACCAGCACACAAAGGCCCTTTGTTGAGGAGAGGGCAATTTTCTGGAGGTTTGCCCCAGAGGCTGACCTCTCCTTGGATGGGCTAGGGTGGGGATAATCCCAACACAGAGCTGGTGACTCTAGCACCAGGAAAAATCACTGTGTATCAGGATTGGATGTGGTTTTGGAAAGCCCCACTATAAGGAAGCAATTTGGAGAGGTGGGGCACCTGGGGCCCTCTGTGCAGAGATTCTAGGGCCTGCAAACCTCCCCTGGTTGATGGGAGAATGAGTCCCTCCCTTCTGACCACAGTGGCTGTGTTTGTAGAAAGTTGTGATAAATCATGAATTCAGAGGTAGCTCTCAAAACAGTCCTAATGACAACCTCCCTAACACCCCAAGTGCCACGGACTGCAAAGATGGACCCTCTTCCCTTGAACAGAGTCTCCTCACCAGGATAACTCCTAGTATGAGCCTGTGAGATCTGTGCCGTACCAGTCCCCAGTAGGCACACACACACACACACAAAAAAAATCACAATAATTATCCATTTAATTCATATTTTCTCCTCTGTGACATGGGGACATTAAGAGACCTTTCCTCCAACATTAGGATTAAGACAAACAAAGTATTTAAAGCCTTATGCATTAGCACTCTGGGAGATCCAGGCCGGTGGATCACTTGTTTGAGCTCACAAGTTGGAGACCAGCCTGAGCCAGAGTCAGACCCTGTCTCTAAAAAGTAGGCTGGCATTGTGGTGGGCGTACGTAGTCCCAGCTACTCGAGGCTGAGGCAAGAGGATTGCTTGAGCCCAAGAATTTGAGGTTGCTGTGAGCTTTGGCCCACAGCCTCTGTTGGGGGCAAGAAAATAAAGACTATCTCCAAAAAAAAAAAAAAAGAAAGAAAGAAAGAAAGAAAAAAGTGGCTGGGCACTGTGGCTCATGCCGGTAATCCTAGCACTCTGGGAGGCCAAGGCAGGTGGATAGCTTGAGCTCACGAGTTTGAGACCATTCTGAGCAAAAGCGATACCCCGTTTCTACTAAAAATAGGAAATCTGGGGCAAAAGGATTGCTTCAGACCGAGTTGGAGGTTGCTGTGAGCTATGATGCTGTGGCACTCTACTGAGGGTGACAGCTTGAGACTCTGTTTCAAAAAAAAAAAAAAAAAAAAAACCTTCACCACAGCATTGAGAGCTTAGTTCCAGGTGACAACCCCTCCAAACCCCTCCCACCACCCATTCCTGCCAGTTCAAAGACATCAAAGAGAGCTATTGGGCACACCCCAGGAGGCTGCGCCAATCCTAGCACCTCAAAGGGCAGGGAGAGCCCAGAGAGTTGGGCCAGCAGGATGGGTGGTACTTTGATGACCAGAGCCAGTCCCAACCCTTCCACTGCCTATTCTTCAGGACACCATTTTGCACACCTTCGGGGCCAGGAGCTCATTCTTTCTCCTTCCATTTCTGCCTTGGGCTCCCCAAGCCCTGTGCTCCAACCCTCCCCCAATCTTGGGTTCAGGGGACAGCAAGGAACCTGAAAAGGACCCAAGGGTGGGAGGGCGGGGCACCTCCACAGGGACCAACAGGCTTAGGGAAGCGTCGGCAGGAATTCCATTCCAGCCAGTCTTCTGGGTGCCTGGGAACCCCCTGGAGGGCAGGGAAGCAGTACTATCGTCAGTCATTGCCCATCCTCTGAGGCTCACAAGCTGCAAGGTCACAGCAATGGCAGACCGACACCCAGTTTCAGTGCGAGCAGCGGCCCTGGTGAGGATAGAACGGCTCCAGGTGAGTCCTGCCTGGGTACCCACAAGCCACAAGGGGGAAGAAGGGTGGTCTTGGCCTAGCCCCTTCGAGGGCTTCTAACTTATCCTTCCCCAGACGTTCACTTTCTCAGTGCACTGGTCAGACGGCAGTGACACTTTCATGCGCAGAAGCTGGAATGAATTCAGGCAGCTCCAGGTGAGTGACCCTGAGCCAGCCAGCTGCCTTGCCAGAGTATGGGCCCACCAATGAGCCCCCAGGAGGACCTCCCTTCCTGCCCTCTGGGACTTCCAGCTCTTAAGATCTGGGTAAGATCTGCCCTCCCACGTCTGGTGGGCTGTCCAAGACCGATGCCCTGCCCTGATTTCCCCCCTCAGAAGACCCTGAAAGAGACCTTCCCAGTGGAGGCGGGCCTGCTGCGGAGATCCGACCGAGTTCTCCCCAAGCTTCCTGGTCAGGCCAGCCGGGGCCCCAGGAGGGGCGGGGAGGGCAGGGCCTTGCAGGGCGAGGGCAGGGCCTTGCAGGGCGAGAAGGGCAGGGGAGTCCAGGGATGGACAGTGTGCTTTTGTGGTGCCCAAAGATGCATCGCTGTTGACGCGTGGGGGGCGCATGGGCCGTGGCCTGGCCCGCCTACGGCTGCTGGAGACCTATGTACAGAAGCTGTTGGCGACTGCAGAGCGCGTGGTGCAGAGCCCAGTGCTCACTGGCTTTTTTGCTCCACAACCACTGGACCTGGAGCCAGCGCTGCCACCTGGGAGGTGCTTGACCCACCCCCAACTCCCACCTTCAGTGGCATTTGGATGCTGGGTGGACTTGGGGGGGGGGAGATAGGGGAACCTATTTACTCACTTTTCACCGGTGCCCACTGCCCTTCCCAGTCTGGTGATTCTGCCAGCCCCCCAGGAGCCCCTATCCCTCCCCGCTGGCAGCCCAACCATTCACAGCCTGGAGATTCAGAGCCTGCGCTGCCTGCAGCCCTTCAGCACAGAGGACACACAAGGTGGGTCTTTCCACGCTGGGGCCCAGGAAAGGCTGGACGTGCTGCTGCGACACCCTTCAGGTAGGGACTTGAGGAACCTAGGGATTCACCCTCTGCCCCCTGGATCTGACCAGGCCTTGGGGTCTGAGTCCCCTCCTGCCTCCTGCACACAGGCTGGTGGCTGGTGGAGAATGAGGACCAGCAGACAGCTTGGTTTCCAGCTCCCTACCTGGAGGAAGTGTCCCTAAGCCAGGACTCCGAGTGGGCCTTGTCCACATGGAGCAATGGTATGAGCCTACCCACCTCTCCCAAGCCCTGCCATCATAGGACTATGTGGTCAGAGAAAACCGCAGAGCAGAGAAAAGCAGCAACAAAGGCCTGGGAGTGTGTGCTTGGTTACCAGTAGCTAGAGGTTTTAGAGTGGTCCCCAGTGTCAGCATAGATCCAAGCAGAAAGGGAAAACCTGGAGAAAGGTGAGGGCCCCAGCCTTTTCGGTCTCACGGTGATCCCTTAACACCCACCCCTAGGCCCCCAGTTTTGTGCTTCCCGTGCCTACGAGGGCAGCCGTGCAGATGAACTGTCAGTGCCTGTGGGGGCACGAGTGAGCGTGCTGAAAACATCTGACCATGGCTGGTGGCTGTGCAGGTGCAGGGGTGGGACATCGGGTGGGGGAGCCTCTTCGGGGCAAGTGGGTCCCTAATCAAGCCTTGCCCCTGCAGGTACAGTGGCCACGTGGGCCTCCTCCCAGCAGTGGTGCTGCGGCCAGAAGGGCTGGGTGCACTCCTCAGTGGGCCAGGGTTCTATGGTGGGGAGGACAGACCTGGTGAGGCTCGGGACTACCCTGATGCTCTTCAGGCTACGACCCCTGCCCCTACTATACCCACCCGTCCCTCTCTGAATATCATCCGGAGCCGCTGTTGCACCATCACATGCAAGGCACTGGGTCAGCACCTAGGGTCCCAGGGACCCCCTTGACAGCTGTGGAACCACATGGGAAGGCTGCAGGGTGCACCCCATAGCCCAAATAGGCTGAGGATCCAGACAAGGCAACTGTCAGTGACTGCATCATCCCCAACACTGAGGGAGGAATAGAGGCTGCCTGCCTGGGAGGGGAGGTTTCTAGTTTCCTGAGTAAAATACTTTCAGAATGACCCAAATCCAGTCTCACTGTGCTGATGAGTAGGGCCTGCTGGATCTCTGCCAAGCCAGGGTTCGGGGGTGAGTTGGCAGGATCAAGGCCATCAGGCTCTGAAGACCATAGAAGCCAGGGACCTGGATCAGACAGAGCCGAGACAGCCACGCAGAGCTGGGATAGAAAATTACAGCTTTATGTGCTTGAGGGCTGGGGGGCTGCAGGGAGCATGGGCAGCTTTATACTATGCCACAGGAAGTCCAGGAAGGTGGCTGTCTGAAGTGTCCGACTGAGCCGCTGAAAGTGCCGCTCTGGGGGATAATAAAGGGAGGTCAGGAGGGTTCTGGCACCCACCAGGCTGCTCCCCACCTCAGGCTGTGCCCAAGTACCAGTGTAGGGCAGTAGGGCCTCAAGCGCTGCCTGTACTCCATCGTAGGCTAACAGCTCCTCGGGGGACTCATGCCGAAGGAGCACACTTAGCACAGCCTGGGCTTCGTGGCAATGCCGTGAGTTGGTGTTCCATGTGATACAGAAGCGTAGCAGGGCCTCTGTAGGGAACAGAGGTGGTCACTTTGCCTGTCAGGCCATTCCACCCAGACTGGCCCTGCTTCCTGGGCCACCTCGGCCTGACTGGGTCCCAGCCCTGCCCACTAGCCCTGGACCTTTCTGGTCTCGCCGCAGTCCGATCACAGTGGCTTCCAGCTTCTCACAGGCCTCAGGGTCCCTCCGGATGGCTGTGGGAGAAGGGAAGACTGAGTCATACAAAAGGGGATCAGTGGTCCTGAGCCCACCCTCCCTGCCCCTGGGGGAGGCAGTGACCATGGATGACGGTCAGCACAGTGTGGGGCCAATCCAAGGAGATGGCCAGGCCCAGAGCCCGCAGGTACCGCTTCTCATGGAGCAGGTTGTTCAGTTCTTGCTGCCTGGTGGGGTGGGGACAGGAGGCCATTGGACCCAGGCTGGGGCTAAAGCCATCACTGTCAGGACTCAGCAGGCTTGGGCTTAAGCACTCACATGGTGGTGAGCCCAGCATCTAGCCTGTTTTCAGGAGTGAAATTTCACATCCCACTCCCAACCAGACTTACTTGATCACCTGTTCTTCCTGCTTGGCCTGTTTCTCTGCCTGTACTGCCTCTGTGATGTCCTGGGATCAGACTGGTGTCAGAGGGAACCCCCACAATACCCCACCACTGCCCCATCCCTCAGGGCCCACAACCTTCCAGAGGATGACACGGGAATCACTGGCACCAGTGAGGGTATGGTCATCCATCCGGCTGCAGTGCAGCCCCCAGACTTTGTCCTCATGGGCATCCAGTGTCTGTACACACTCGTTGTTCTTGATGGTCCAGAGCTTCACAAGGCCATCAGAGCCACTGGTTTGGGATTGGAAGAGGCTTAGCCCTGGGGCCAATCTCCTACCTCACCCCACCCTGCTCCACCTCTCTCACCTGGACAGCAGCTGTGTGCCACGGCTCACAAAGGTCACCTTCAACACGGATGCATCATGGCCCTCAAATGTCTGCAAGGTGGGAGAAGGTGAGGGTATGAGATGTTACCAGGTTAGGGGGGCTGGGCCTGGAGGATGTTGCTGACCTTGAGACAGCTGAAGTCCTGTAGTGCCCAAAGCTTGATGGTACCATCAGCGGAGGCTGTGGCCAGCACTTGGTCCATGGGTGAGAACTGGACACACCAGAGGCCACGGCGGTGGCCTGAGAAGACACCCAGCAGCTGGCACTGTGGCAGAGCCCAGAGCTTAGCTGTGCGGTCCTGTGAGCCTGTTGCCAGCAGCTTGTCGTTGGGGGCAACAGCCACGCTGTTGATGTCCTAGCAATAGAAGCAGTCAGCAGCTCAGACCCCCACACCTAGCAAGTGCTTGACCACACCCCCACCTCTACTACTGTGGTCACCTTTTCATGGCAGCGCTGGGTGGTCTGGGCTTGCAGGAGAACAGGGCTGCTATCTGGAGCTGTGCTCTTAGACAGCAGGGCTTCAGGAAGGGGCCACAGCTTCACAGTGCAGTCCTGGCTGCCGGTCACCAGGAAGGACTCCTTCAGCCTGTGGCCCAATGGGGGAGGAGGAGGTACAGCTGAGCCCTGGCCAGCCCTGATTACTAGCACATTGAAGGTCTGGGCTGCCAAACCCCAGTGGAGATCAGCTGGAATTCCTGGGATGCAGACTGGCTGCGTCATTCCCAAAGACTCCAGAGACGACCAAACCTGTCTGCACTATCCACCCTCAGTGCCACCATACCCAGTGACTTGGCCCCAACTACAGGATGCCAGCCCTAAATCAGTGTTCTCCCACCTGGGCCTTGTTTGGTGTCCATGCCCTTTCCCCTTATCTGCCTCTGCAAAACTACTGAGAAATTCCCCACATCCATGGTGCCCATGGGCTCCTCCCACCCCAAGCCCATTTTCTGTTCCATATCTGGGGCTGGAGCTTCAAAGAGCAGGCCAAAGCCATGACCACTGGCACTGCTTCCTTTGCTGCCCCCCTACCAGCAGGCCTGTGCCTCCACCTCCTCTGACACTTCTGAGTCCAGCCCTGAACCACTACCTAGAGCAGCAGATGGTGCCCACGCTGTGTGTGTGCCCAGAGCCCTGAGCCACACAGACCACCTGGCCAGCCTTGTTCATCCTCCAGATGCGGATGGTCTGATCCTGGGGAGAGAGGTGGAGCTGTGGTCCTATTGCCTTGGCCTCCCACCTGGGTGCCTGTGTCTATATACTTCTTAGGGTACCTCACCTTGGCACAGCTGGCAAAGAACCACCCCTTCCGGAACACATCCAGAGCCAGGACTATGTCTGGGAACAAGTGTGTCAGGGTTGGCAGTCAGAGACCAACAACGGCAAGATTGGGGGTGGGGGCAACCAACTCCTAGGGCATCATATGGGCTCAACTCACCTGTGTGGCCATGAAGGATCTGGCAGGATGATGTCTGCAGCTCAAACACTTTCAGGCAGGGGCTGTTGGAGGCCACAATGATGTGGGAGTCCTCAGGTCCAAGGAACCGAACATCCAAGACCTCCTCACTGTAACCTGCAAACTGTGGGTGCAGAAAAGACAAGACAGCACCTGGCTAAGTGTACGGCTGGTGTCCCAGCCCTCAAGTTGAGCAGAGGAGATGCTCACCTGTTTCTGCAGCCGCAGAGAGTGTGCCTCATAGAGCAGCAGATTGTGGTCGGCAGTGACACTGAGGAGCAGGCCAGCGGTACGAGCCAGGGAGCAGTGGGTCAGCTCTCGCCCGGAGCCTGGCAGCCGAGACTGTGTGTGCACACACTGCCCAGAAGCTGCCTCCCATACCCGCAGCATACCTGTATGGAGGTGGGCTGCTGAGACTCAGGTCCCTGGGCCTCCCCCAGCCTCTGCTGTCTTCCTGTGCCCAGGTCCCATATACCTAGGTTGCCAGCCGTCAGGAAGTGCAGGCCTGTGGACTTCACACCCAGCTCAGGTGCTGGTTCCTCTGGCAATAGCACAGCAGCCTCTACACTCTGGGGACAAGTTGGGTGAAAGGTTGTAGTCATGTCCCTCTCTGCCCAACTCACTAGCCCAGCCGTCCCCCTCCCCCCCAGGTCTCCTACCTCAAAGACTGGCACAGTCCTTGTGACCTGGTAGCTGCGAAGATCCCAAACAATACAGATCTTGTCACGGCCAGAGCTGCAGGGAAAAAGCCACCTTAGTTCCGGAGTCTCAGCCTTGCCTCCCCTTACTACCAGGGCCTGCCACTGACCTGAGCATAGTGCAGCCATCAGTACTAAAGGCCAATGAGGTGATGACACTGTAATGGGCAGTCAGCACAGCTAAGCATGACCTGTCCTGAAGTGACCACACACGAATGGCAGCATCTGCAGCTGAGGAGAAGAGCAGCAGGCAGGCAGGGTCCGGGTGGAAGGCCACCAGACTGTGGACAAGTGGAGCAGGACAGGTAAGGTATGTGCCCTGAGCATAGCGCCTCTGCCTACTCACCTCCCATCACCCCCACTCACTGCACAACACCAGGTGAGCCCCGAAAGTGGTGTGTCCCATAGTGCTGCATGATGTCCCAGATGCGCACAGCCCCGTCACAGCCGCCTGCAGGGAAGTATTTGAGGTGAGGGGCTAGTGTGCCCAAAGCCCCTGCTCCCATTCACTCCTGCCCATCTACTCAACCGGGGCCCTACCTGTGGCTAGCAATGTGGAGGTGGGGTCAAAGGCCATGGTGGCCACAGGGGCAGTGTGTATCGCCTTCCACAGGCGGGTAATCCTGCCCTCTCGCCAGGCCCACTGAGCCAGCAACAATGCCCGGCTGGCTGTCACCAGCACCTGGAGAAGAGCACAATTCAGCTAACAAGTACAGATATCCTCATCAACTTAAAGGGTGGGGGAGACACCAGAATTCATCTCCCATCCCTGCTCCACACACCTCATCATTGGGGCTGAGATCAAAGGCCGTGATGTCTTCTTGGTCCTCCTAGGAAAAGAGGGGGTGGCCAGAGAACCATGTGCACAGGCCGCTCTCCTTATCACTCCCTTCACACCATACACCCTGCCCTCACCTGCTCCAGGCTTTGCAAGATGGCTCCCGAGGCCACCTTTAGGACATTGACTCTGGTACCACAGATACAGAAGAGGTGCTGACCGGTTTGGTCCAGCTGTGCACAGAGGGAAGGTAACATTCAGCACCCCCATAGCTTCTAGCAGCCCTATTACCCTGTCTGCCCCAGGGCTGGTACCTGTGCTTTTCCGCCCTTGTAGAAGGGCTCGATCTTACGTTCAACAGCATAGCTGGAAAGAGAACAGGGGAGTGAATCATCATCCATTCCCTTGGTCCCCAGTGCCTGGCCCTGTGCTGGGTGCTCTCCCAGAGGTGAACCCAACATGCCCCTGCCCTTGAGGAAGGCAGGGAAGCAGCAAGGACCCAGGAAGAAAACTAGCAGCCCTGTGGATGGTATTGCTACCTCCAGGTGACAGGTAAGTTGTAACCTAGAACTAGTTGGTGATCCACAGTGGTAGGAAGTGAGGCAGCCCAACAGCCAGTCTTCTGAGATTCCTTAGTGAAGATCATGCAGGACCCTGGGGACCCTCTGTGGGCAGCCAGGCTTGGGTACCACCTCTTCAGGTCTTCATCCATGACATCCAGCACCTCTTCTCCACCAGACTCCCCATCTATTCTCCTAACCTTGCTACCAGTTACTTTCTTTTCTTTTTCTTTTTTTTTTTTTTTTGCAGTTTTTGGCCGGGGCTGGGTCTGAACCCACCACCTCCCGCACAAGGGGCTGGGACCCCATTCCTTTGAGCCTCAGGCGCTGCCCCCACTTTTTTTTTAAACATGACTAAATGCACTCTAGGATGTCTGACCGTTAAGATGAAACCAGCCCCTCATTTCTTTGCACCTAGTTGACCTTCCTCAGAGGTGCTGCTGGCACCGGGTTTTCCCTTTTCTAGTGTCTGTCACCACTTAAGATCTTCCGCCACTTATGTAAATGATTTATGCCAGGAAGCCACGCTCCCCTGGAAGGGGACTGAATCTGTTTTCATCCAGTCATTTGGCTCCTGGGCTATAGCCGACCGGTCTCCTCTCTTCCAGCTCTCGAGACAGGAGGGACAAAAGGTGAAAGCTCTCCGCCTGCCCAGGCGTGGTTCTTCGTTTCCTACCACAGCCTAGGAGGAGCCCCGACTTATGGTCAACCCTCCTCTGGCATTTCTCCTTCCCACTTTACCACTCCAAACCGGCTCTCTGTTTAGGCCGCGCTTGCTGCGACCTCCGCCGATCAGGCTCGGTGGATATTGGCTTCCACGACCTCGAACAGTCCATACACAGCCCTCACCCTTTCCGCAGACCCGTATGGGCGCCCACGCTCACTCCACAGCCCGCGCAGCTCTCTGAGCGCCTCAGCTAGTTGGGCTGAGAACCCGGCTCTCTTGCCCAGCACCTGCCCGCATCCCAGTGCCCTGGACTCACTTGGCCTTGAGGCGGCTCGCTCCGGCTGCGGTCTCTGCCATGTGCCCGCCACCGTCGCCACCCCGGTTGAAATGCTCTTGAGCCGTCGCCGACACCGCGCTAGATAGGCCGGCGTGGAATCCTTTACTCGAGGCGCGCGGCAATCGCGTCACCAGGCTCAATTGCTAAGACGCCAACAAGGAGCGCTTGGCGCCATCTTTGCTGTGGGCAGTGTCTGCTGGAGTAAGCCGGGTCTAGAGTGGTATTTGGAGTTTTGCGTGCGCAGCAGGGGAATGTGGGCGTGCACTAGCGTATTCCGCGCGCGATCTGGTTTCTTAATGGCAATTAATTATTTTTAATTACTTTTATTTTTTAATTTCTTTGAGACAGAGCCTCAAGCTGTCGCGCAGTCTAGAGTTGTGGCATCATAGCTCACAGCAACCTCAAACTCTTGGACTCGAGCGGTTCTCTTGCCTCAGCCTCCCAGGGAGCTGGGGCTACAGGCAACCGCTATAATGTCCGGCTAGTTTTTCTATTTTTATTCATATATACTTATTTTTGAAACAGCCTCACTTTGGCGCCCTTGGTAGAGTGCTGTAGCGTCATAGCTCACAGCAACCTCAAACTCTTGGGCTTAAGCGATTCTCTTGCCTCAGCCTCTCAATCAGCTGGGACTACAGGCGTCATTGAGCACCTTCTGTGTGGAAAACTGTCGTAGGCACTTGAGAGATATCAGGGAAGAAAAAAAATCCCTGCCCTTGTTTAGCTCATTAGCAGGGAGGAACAGGGAATGCCCTTAATAGTTAAATGATTTTTGTGGGCCAAATATATTAGCAAGAGCTGGAGGGGAGGGCAAGGGGAGCAGCTCATCCAGGCTGGAGTGCAGAAGCTGATCATCTCTCCAATCTCAAACTTCTGGGCTCAAGCAATCCTCTTGCCAAGTAGCTGGGACCACATGCGCCCACCACAACACCTGATTAATTTTTCCTGTTTCTAGTAGAGCCATGGTCTCGTTCTTGCCTTGGCCTACAGAGTGCTAGGATTACAGCCAGGAATCATCATCCCAAGCCTGGAGCTACAATTTTTTGTTTTCTTTTCCAAGGAAAAAAGGAACTTTGAAAGGAGGTGCAATTTTAAATGGAGTGGTGGAGAGGGCTTTATTCATAAGGTGACAGCTGAGCAAACACTTATAAGTGGAGGAAGTAAGAAGCCCTGTAGTTATACTGGGACAGTGTTTCAGGGTGAGGAGCTCCCAGCACACAGGCCAGGGGCTGGAAGTGCCTGACAAAGCCCATGTGGCCTACAGGGAGTAAGTGGAGAGAATGTATGGGCAGGAAGGCAGAGATAATGCCTGTGCCTTGAGCCATTGTGAGAAGTGGCTTTTACTCTGAGTTAAAGGTTTTGAGTGGTTTGTGGTACTGGCTGCGAAGCTAGTAAAACAAACTAGTATAAAGTAATGGGAAGGAGATTGCAAATGCAGGTCCCCATCTGCATTTGCAGGGGAAGAAATGGCAGGCACGATGGCCAGGAAGGCACGATGGCCAGTACAGAGATCCAATGGTGGGAGAGAAGAGTCCGTGGGAGAAAGGTTGAAGCATCCCTGGAGTAGTGCCAGGAGAGGCCAGCTGGGTGACAAATGTGACAGGCCAGAGGGCACGGTACGAGGTAGACCAGGCCTGGGCTCTGCATTTATTCACCTCTAATGTATAAGGTACCTTAGCCCTGGGTCCCCCAGACCTCAGCCCCCATATTGCCTTCTGGGGCACCCTCGACAGCCTCCTGCGGGGCACCCATGAGCAGGGCTTCGTCCTCCTCCAGGAATTTGCTGAGCTGGGCCAGCTGCCGACGGACAAGGCTGGTGGCCCGGTGTACCCGGCGCACGCGCTGCAGTAGGCCCAACAGCAGGACCCGGCTGCGCTCCTGTCGCTTACTCCAGGCCTCACGCAGCTCGCGGTAGCAGTTGTGGCTAGCACGCTGGGCTGGACCCAGGGTGGCCCCACAGCCCAGAGAGCAGCGCTGCTGGACACTTTGCTCGCAGTGCTGCTGGTGCTCACCCAGGGTGCCACGAGGCACCTGTGCAGTGCACCCCTCGTTAGGACAGGCCATCAGCTCAAATGGGCATGAGTCTTGGTGCCCCTTGCGATGGGCCAGGGGGCATGTCACCAAGCAGCCTGCTTCAGCATTCTTGCACTGGAGATGGAAGGAGAGCACTGTGTGAGCCAAAGATGGTCCTGGTGGGTATTGCCAGCCTGCATCTCTGGCACCCCCACCCCTGGGGTTTTGGTCACCAGGAGCCAGTGAACTGACAGCCTCCCAATTTATTCTGACTCTAGTGAGGGGATGGGGAGAGAACTGGGCAAATGCTAGAGATCCCAGGAGTGGGGGCCTGAGTCTTGGGAGTACTGGGAGGTACATGGCTAGGTTGGCCTACTGAGTGATATACATATGCCAGGTTTTTTTTTTAAAGCTTGGTTTCCTCATCCAGTAAAGTTAGTGGCTGAAGAGTAATGGCCAGCATACCAGGCACTTCATCCTCTTTTTTTTTTTTGAGACAGAATCTTAAGCTGTCACCCTGGGTATAGTGCTGTGGCTTCATAGCTCACCGCAACCTCCAACTCTTGGCCTCAAGAGATAGATCCTCTTGCCTCAATTTTTCTGTTTTTAGTAGAGACAGGTCTGGGTTTTTGCTCAGGCTGGTCTTAAACTCAAGAGCTCAAGCAAATCCACCTGCCTCGGCCTCCCAGAGTGCTCGGTTTACAGGTGTGAGCCACCTCATCTGGCCCATCCTCTAAAAATAATTGATAATCTTCCTTTTACAGGTGTGAGCCACCTCATCTGGCCCATCCTCTAAAAATAATTGATAATCTCAGAAAGATTAGGTAGCTTGCACAAAGTCACACAGCAAGTAAGTGTTAAGGCCATGATTCAAATTCATCCAGATCTGTTGACCCCCAGCTGCTTGGTTCTCTTTGAAGATGAGATTCCCCTTTCCCCCTCTCCTGGCTGTGCTCCACGCAAGGGTGGTGTGAGTTCTTTGAGCTACCTTAACTTCCAGACGGCCAATGGTTTTCCGGAGTTTATTCACATGGACCATCTTTTTCCTTTTCACCTCTTTCCTGCAGCATGGACAGGTCTTTTGCCTGCAAGGAGGCATAAATGGGGTGAGTGTTCTGAGTGGAAGGGGCAGGTCTCCCCTGGTCTGTCCTTTACTGGGTGACCCAATTGGTCTCTTCTCTTGGAGGAGGCATGAAGATGTATACAGGGAGCTCTCAGCTGCAGGACTGGGGCCAAGGATATCATGGAATGTGGGGACCCACACATTTTAGTGTCTTAGATTGGGAGGCTGAGTGTTATGGCCATCATGACCCAGTGTTTGGCAGACTTTCCCCTCTGTCCTGGACCCCTGCCCTCCCAGCCCCTTGGGTAACCAGTGGTACCTGGCTAGCCACCGGAGGATGCACTTTTTACAGAAGATGTGGCTGCATGGCAACCTCACTGGCCTCTTGAGAACTCCATGGCAGACAGAGCACAAGAAGTTGCAGTCAGGAGGGCTGGCGAAGAGGTTGAGATCATACCCGCCACTCTGTAAAAGTCAAGCTAGCATTAGGGCCTGGTTGGGACCAAGTCTAGTTCCCAACTCCACATACCTAGCAAGAGACCCCAGCAAACTTTGGGCAGGTAGGTGGGCCTCATGTGAACCCCATATAGTGTCCGGGTCAACACCTGCTTTGAGGCAGCTGTAGGGGTCAAGACCCCCATGAGATCGCCAGTTCCTGGCTGGAGAAGCTGGCCTTATCCTGGAGTTAGACCTAGCTAGAACTTCCTGAAAGGCTTCTTTATACTGTATGGGGCCTCACGGACCACCCCTTCTCTTCTCAGAGCAAGGCATGGGGGGTCTATCTTTGGACAGTTGGGCACACATCTCAGGGCTGGTGGCTAGAGGGCCCCAGGCTTACCATGATCTGTCTTGACTGCAGCTCTACTGATCCTCAGGGCTCAGGAGTCTGCATTTCACAGTGGGTGTGAGCCGACATCACAGTGGCATTGTCCAGCTCAGGCCAATCACAGCCTTAGTCCAGGACCCACTGGGATCCTGCATCACTTAGCTCTTGCTCCCCTTTCTGAATGAACACGAGGAGAGGGCAGCCTTGACCTGCAAGTCTGTAGAGCACCCTGCCATGGGGATGGTCGACAGCTGATCCCCAGGCACCATCAGGCTAGGAACCATACTTCTGGGACCTACTATCACAGTCAAGGCTTCAACAAGATCACAGGGATTGCTCCCCTCTCCTCTCACATACAGCTGCCCAGGTGGTGGGACTTCCAGGAACTTAAACTTTTTATGACACACTGGGTCTCTTCAGTTAGGGCCCAAAATTCAGGTTGCCAAGCCATGAATTCTACACAATCCCTGTCTTTGTACTACTGGTTTGCTGGCCCCAGCTCCCTCCCCTGAGCTCAGGCTACTTTACCTGTCACTGTGGAGGTTAAATCTAGGACACGGCTAGAGAACAGTATTCTCAACTTGGGTCTACCATTTAAGGGGTGTGAGGCATTAGACGCCACCTGCCAACCTCCAAAGTTCTACCCTTGTGTGTCCAAAGATGCGTTGAGGAGGAATTCCAGTAAGGTTCCCCCCCAGCCTGATATGCGGAACATAGGAACATCTACACGCGGATAATATGATACACATCTTTATTCGATATGTAAGAACCAAATCCTTTTTCCTTTTGGTCCCGACGGCGTCAGGCGAGAAACAACCAGGGTCCTGTGGATAGAAAGCACAGTTAGGGGTCGAAAGCCAGACCATGCGGACCGCCGCACCGGAGTCCCGGGCCACTCCACCTGTCGGGGCCTGGGTTTCACCCCCGCACACGAGGCAGTGGGCGGTGAGCTGAGGCCCCTGCTGGCTCTGGGCGCCGCATCTCACTCCCGGCTACAGCCAAAGCCGGGGGTGATTTTCAACCAACGCCCCAACTACCGTCAGCATGCATATAGTGAGCGACCATAGTGGCCAAACCTACCTTTAGATACAGGCGGGTGCCAAGACAAGTAGAGAGACGCACCGCGCCTTGCTGCGGCGTTTATAACTGCCCTTCTGGTCACGCAGATTTCCGGGCTGAGGCTGGGCAGTTCACGCAGGCGCTCGAAGAACACAGCGAGGGGCGGGACAACGCAGAACCAATCACAGGGTGTGTTGTGGGCGCTCGGCTCGCTTATTCTTGGGGAGGGGCAGCCGAGATCTCGCGGCTCTTGGTATGATATATAAGTACTCTCTCGCGCGCGCTTGCTCTTCTTTTTCGACGAAAACACGTGAGTCTACAGAATTATGGTGGTGGCGCGCGGCCTGGGTGGTGGCATCCACGAACATCCGGCTAAATTCGGGCTCGTTTGCCCGCGCTCTTGAGCAGAGCCCCCATCCGGGTCCCGCGAACGGCCCTAGATACTGTGTCTCCTGACTGCTTGTATTTTGTTTATTCAGCAAATGGCGGATGACGCCGGTGCAGCGGGAGGGCCTGGAGGCCCCGGGGGCCCTGGAATGGGAGGCCGTGGTGGTTTCCGTGGAGGCTTCGGCAGCGGCATCCGCGGCCGGGGTCGCGGCCGGGGCCGGGGCCGGGGCCGAGGCCGCGGAGCTCGCGGAGGCAAGGCCGAGGACAAAGAGGTAGGTTCGACTAACGCGGTGGGGCCGCCGGATTCGTTTTTTTTTTTTGTTTGTTTTTTTGTTT
>CAUYPK010115206.1:0-10787 GCA_963574355.1 Loris lydekkerianus
GAATGTAAATGTCTTAGCACAATAACTAAAAAAAACGCCAGGAAGGCTATGTCAACCAGTGTGATGAAAATGTGTCAAACAGTTTATGAAGCTAGTGTATGATGCCCCATGATCATATCAATGTACACAGCTATGATTTAATTTAAAAAAATAAAATAAAACTAAAAAAATAAATAAAATAAAATAAAATAGTTAAATTTTACCATATGTAAATTACTTCTCAATAAACCTAGTTTAAAAAAAAAAAAAAAAAGAAAGAAAGAAAGAATACACCGTCTTGGTGAGTAGAGGAAGGGGTTGCAGGATAGTTCTGGGCTAAAAATGACCCCTTTGCAGAGACACTGTTTTTTTCCTATGGATGGGTGGAAAATCCAAGGTGTATATTAAAAAAAAGCAGTTGTACAGATTAGGACTGACATCTATGAAGCCACTATTCTAAAATATTTTAACTTCCTCCTCAACCCTCTTTAGGTCGTGGGAAAGTCATGCTTCCTCTACAATTTCAAATAATTTGCTTTTCCACATTTCAAAGCTTGGTGCATCTTAGAATCTCTTTATTAGAGCAAGGTAACTCTAAAGGAAGAATAAAACTTTTTATTAGATTTATGCACATGCCCTTATAGCTGCTCTGATAGATCATCAAGGATATTTCAAAAGATATTTGAAAATACTTATCTTTGAAAGGTATAATTATGGAAAGCTTGGATGAGTTGGCTTTTGGTTTGCACTTTACCTGCTTTTGGTATTATTTGAAGTTGTTGCAATAAGACTGTACCTTTTAAAATTTTGTTTTATTTCAAAAACTAACAAGAATATGGGTTAATTAACAAGAATATAGGTTAATTTTAACTTTAAAATGTCATAGAAAAGATGAAATGAAATCACATTTGGCTGAATATTAGCTATAGAAAAAGACAAACACTTTTTCCATAAATTAATCTGAGCTTATCTTGAGTGTTTTATTATTATTTAATCTTGGTGACGTATTTTAAGGTACATGTGAACATCAAAAAGAGAGTTTGCATCAGTGGTTGTCTATAGGAACCATGTTGCCACATAGAGATTATAGAGACCCAGAAAAGGCAGGTCAGGGTCTGACAAGGGCAGAGCCTGACACAACATTCTGTAGCCACATTGGCAGCTACAGAAACCATCTCATCTTGCAAAATCAGCCAGCTTTAAATGAGAGCAGTTAATTGAATTATTTAAAATTATTCTGTGGACTAAAATACTCCTTCCATGGGCCACCAGAGTATGGTCTATGATCAAAGAGGAATGTGGCCCTGACAATAAAGGCTCTTAAAACTAGTTCATGAGTGGAATAGCTGAAGGCACCAAAGGATTTTCTTCCAGAGAATTCAGAAAAACAACTTTTAAGTGATTAGAGAATCTCAAAAAAGACCTAAGAGCTGAGCTCTCCAGCTTTGTTTACAGAAGCTTGATGACAACCTGCTAAGGATATTGAAGTGGGATCCCTGTGTGGGTAGGAAGCTTCATTATCTCTAAGTCTTTCTGAAGATAAGATTGTTTAAGTCTTCATCTGGGCCCTGAAGGAAGGATACCATATTGCTATACTTGTTTTTTTGTTGTTTTTTTTTAATTTTCCAAGAAGTCAATATAAATTGAGACTCTGAGTGATCAAAGGCACATTGTGGGGATTTTTTTTAATGGCTTTCTTTTTGAAGTCTGTTGGACTTCAAAGGTCCCTATTAGAAAACTCACATATATATATCTTAAGGGTTGAACAAGAATTTAAAAATAAGTTTCATCTGAATTTCTTCACATTTCTGATTTTAACAGGATTTCTAAATTTATGTTTGTGCTTAGATATGATTTTAAAGATTCAGTTATTTAATGATGCCAGTTGCCTATTTGTTTTCTTTTTGCACCATTTTAAGACTTTTATTTCTTTGTGCAAAGATTTGCCTTAAAACTAAAACAATATTCTGGTTCCAGTAGGAAATGCTTTTGTGAAGGTCTAGTATTAAATGTTTGCAATATGCCATTGCTCTTATAAGGACTGTACCAGGGTGGGACTATTTTATCTTGTCAAGACATGCATGATAAAGATATTGTCTTTATTTCTATTTTTCATGTATGGAAACTAAGACATAGAGAAGTTAGACAATTTGTTCAAGATCAGAAAGCTGTTAACTGGTGCAAGCTGGAATCTGACCTCAAGAAGTCCTGATCTAGTCTACATTCTTTATCCATTATACTACGGTGCCTACCAAGTGTGGGTTCTAAAGATGAGTTCAAAGAAAGACTAATACTAAGTTTTATTTTAAAGAGAAGATGACATTGAGGTGTATTACATTTTTCTTCTCTTAATATTTTAAGTGAGTCTGGGTAAAAACTCAAAACTTAACCCCTATTCAGTGATTAGCCTGAGACAGGTTCTCAGAAAATAGTTATTAATTAAACTAATTAGTGGATTAATTTATAAATGATTATTGAGTTCCATGATTCATATACATACACACATGTGAGTCTATTAATACATTCTTCGTGGTACTTAAAATAGTATTGACTATATGATAAATATATGATATTAAATAAATTGCTGAGAATTTTCTGAACACTTTTCTAATCGAGTAATCAAGGTTAACTGGTGTAGTGGATATTAGTCGGTTGATTTCTCCAACATCGTTTGCTTCCTGTCCTCTTCTCAACAGCCTCTATTTCTTTGTTAGAAGATCCATGAGGTTCTAGAGAGGATGACTCCACTCCTAGGTCCGAGGGTTAGGTACATGACCTAGGTTGAGGAAATCCATTTATTTGACCACAGTGATTGCTTTGGACCAGAAAGGAGGTCAAGGTATTCTAATGAGAATGATTCTCTAGACATCTGTCAGAATGTTGCAACAAAGGGCAGGCATTGGCTGGTGTGGTTTGTGCAGAGGAAACTAAAGTTGCCTGCAACCCTTTTTTGCTACTAGGCAGGAAGTCAAACCAAGAATGAAGTCAGTGCTTAGATTTGGGAAAAATAAAAGATGTTTGAAAAAAGTGAGCCAGAACCTTGATGATGATGTGAGCATCTGACTCAAACTGCATCTTAAGTATAACCCAATTTGGGAATTTTAATTGTATGCACCAATAAATTCTCTATTTAACAAAATTATTTTTAATGATTATTATAAAAGGAATCAAACACTTGGAGAATAATTTTACTAATACTTGTTGGAGTATTGCCCAGACTTAACCAAGAAACATCACACAAGCCCTGTTGGCTTCATAGCTCTTAAAGAAACAAAAATAATAATTAATTTCAGATGCAATTGAAACTATCTAAATATACCTTCCTAAGTATTAAAGTGTATCATATATTTTTAACTTTCAAATAAATAAAAACAATTACAGAATTATTTGAAGGGTTCTTTCTACCTCTCTTTATTCCATTTTTAAGTCTTTTAAAAATGTAACCACCATGCCAAAATATGTATCCTTTCCATCCATTTTTTTTTGTTTTAATAATATTATTACATTTACTTGCATTGTAATAAGTGTAGGGTGGTTTGTGTCTTTTTAGCTACATAAATACCTATTGTGTGTATCATCATGCAGTTTGTTTTGTTCTCAGCATTATGTCAATCATCTTTTAAAAAAATATTTGCCAGTGCCCATACTTTTTCTCCTTTCATGCATTCGTTAGGATGAAAAAAGTCTTTGTAGTCCTTTAATTTTTTTCATTGTTTTCAAAGCTGTATTTCTGTTTTTCTTGTGGTGACTTTATGTTTAACATAAATACTTAGCTATATTCTTTTCTAGTGGGATCTAAAACTATTAAGGGCTTTGGCCTACTCTTGAACAAGACAAAAATCTTAGTATGCCTTAAGCATAAAGTAAACAACCTCCTTTCCTGATACAGCTTTCAAAATTTAAATTCCACTTAAGGAAAAGAATTAAGCAAGATTATTATTTCTGTGAGTTAATTATTTCAAAACTATGATAAAACAGTCAGGCTAGGTATATAGAAAAAACCGATAAAACTATATGTGATTCCCTTTCTTTTACCTTTTCTCTTCATGTTATGTAATCTCAACTCTTATTAACCTGTATGGAGTCTTCCTTCCTCCAAGAATCTCCACCACCTTAGCCCACTGATCAGTCCATATCTGAAATTCTTCTTTAGTTATTGACTTTGATTTTCATTTGATAGTCAATCAGAAAATTATATCCTAGTATCTTATGTCATAATCCTTTATCTTAACTTTCTATTTTCGTACTGGTAGTTTTCTATTTTTTAAAGTAGAAATTGCATTCCTTGAAGAAAAGTACATTTGACATAGTGTCATAATTCTTTGTATCCCCTATCGGGGCTTTCACACAGCTGGTACTTCATAAATGATTCTTGAGCACCTATTAGTAAATGAAACATTCGCAGGGGGATTGAAACCCAAGATGAAATGCTTGGTCATTAAGGAGCAATGGTGTTAACCGATGACTTGTGGAGAGACTTCATGTTGTTAATGTGAAGGGAAACATCTTACACTAAGGGAGCAGTTTACTCAAACCTAGGCTATGCTAATGAAGCTGTTCCCAATTCCCTTTCTGTGAGCTGCTGAACATATGGAGATAATTAAACTTCTAGTGCAAGATGAAAGAAACACTGAGCCACTGGGCAGTGAGACAGCCAAAAACTTCATGCACCTCCCAGCACAGAAACTGATAGTAGCTGAACCTCTCAGATATGCTTGAATGAGAACCTGCTTACTAGTGATGTTTTGCTACTTGCAGTTACTGTAGTGCCAATATGTGTGTGTGTGTGTGTGTGTGCGCACATATGCCTCTGTGTATGAGCAGAAATTTGGGGAGCAACATAATACAGTAGAAGATACTATAAAGTAAAAGTTGGAATAAGCCATATATGGATTTAAATTCTGTTTATTACTTACTTGATTTTTTGTGAGTTGGGAAAAGTCATTTGCAATGTTGGAATATCAATTTCCTCAGCTGGAAAATGGGTATAAAATATTTAATTTTTAGGATTATTTTAAAAGATTAGATAAGTATACTATTAACTCAATACATGGAAAGTCCATTCAATAGCACATTGGATAGCACATGGTAGCTTATATTCGTATCCATATTAGTCTTAGTAGGTGAAAAATGCTGAGATTAGGGGAGTGACAGAGAGTGAATAACTTTCAGCCAAGCTTGACTCAGGTTGTATAATAGAAGTTATGAATACCTTTGTGGGTTCACTTTCAGATTTTCCTAAAAACCATTGCTGCCACAATTTCTTGTTTTGCTAACTATAAGGAAAACCCATCATGAATAAAAGCAAAGACAATTTTGCTATTGAATTATTCTGCTGATTGGGACAATTTATTTAATACCTGTTCAATTTCTTTTGTCTAAGTTTAAGAGGATACTTAAAAACTTGGTACTTGATTTAAATAAATGAGCTTTTGAAAAGCAGAACAATATCTGAAATGTTTATATGTATCTATATATAAATATTGTTGCCCATAATAACAACAGCTCATATTTTATTCACATCTCTGGGCCTCACAATTTCCTCAGATGTACAATTGGATAATAATTTATACACAGTCAGTTCACTGTTTATAGGCACTTGAGCATAATCACTGCATTTGCTTGCTAAGAGCAAAGTATTTGCTAAGCAACAGCCTGTGTGCTTCATGTCACTGTGGTTTTCAGAAATTGAGGTATCTGGAGACATTTTTACAGGGGAAGCTGGTGATAGATTGTGAAGGATTGCTACAGTCCATTATTTTCATCTCACTAAATATTTAGCCTATTATTTCTTGGACGAAAATAGTGTGACAGTCACTATTCTAGAAAAGAGAAGAATAAGGCTAAGTGCCCACTCTTTGTTTAGGATGTATTCTAGAAGAGACTGGAGACAATATAAAAATAACAAATAGATACTGTTTGGTAGTAAAAATTTCTGTAATGTAAATGAAGCAATGCCAAGGAATCACCACTGATGGGAGAGGAACGGAATGACATTTATAAAACTACAAAAGATAGACTTATAGGCACTGAGGGTTTTGAGGGGTATTTGTTGAAGTGTTGATCTTAGCATATTAGTACAAAGTTGAACAGCATATTTTCCTTCTGATGTATATCATTTTATAAGCACTCTTCTCCTGCTATTTAACTCAAACCTTAAGTGCCTGGAGGCCTCTTTTCTCCGCTAGTGGTTTCTCTGTTTTCAGGTTCTCGGATATGTAGATGATTCACAAGGTGGTGCACCCACATGGGGTTGTACACATACTGAGTCACACAATGAAAGCATTTGACAGTCTTTACGTTAGGGTTAGATAGGCAGACTGCAGACACATAGAATGCTTTTTGGGAAAGAAGTTTCAGGTGCAGTGTTTACTTTAGGATTGTGGTTGAGTGTGGTTGTAATGTCCTTATATTCCCTTGCATCTGCCTTTGACCACATGAGAATGCACACCAAAAAGTCCTGTGAATCTTGGGAAGGGAAATCAAACAGTTGGAAAATGAGGCCAGGAAATTAGCTTTGACACCATGCCTATGCCACCGTGGTCCTCAAAGCAAGGTCAGAGGAGCTGCACATGAGGGACACAGTGACGACATGACTGTCCAAGTGTAAGTGGTGTTCAGGAAGCCAAGGTGCATCCAAACTGAGGCAGTCACAGAGCATCTGGTATGAGTTTGCATTTCACCTTAATTATTTAGAATTGGGGCTTATGAGAGAGGAAAACAACACTGTATTGAAGTTTTTCCCATACTGGGTACATAGAGATAGGAACAGCTGCTTTCAAGGGAGAGTGAAGGGAACTCATTTTTTATTTCCCTGAGAGCCTCTCTATGCTAGACATTATACACCTTACATTCATTATTACAAATACAACCCCCCAATTGTACTACCTCAATTTGAACTTTTTTTGGTGTACAAATATTATTTATACTTGTTCAAAAGTGTAATCCTAGAAAATTTATAGGTATAATGTAACTAAAAGTGTGGATTCTGGATTAGAATTGATGAATTTGAATTCTGATATCACTACACCCTTGGTAGATGACTTTGGATAAATTTATTTCACTCTTCCCTGCATTATTCTCTTTTGTAAAATAGGGATAAATGTGGCATTGACTTCCTGGAAAGATTAAATACTATAATAAAATACTATAATAAAAGTAAAGCATTGAAATTAGCACAGTGGCTGTATGTATTATAATTCTATTATTATATCTAGAAGAAGAAGGCTTTAGAAAATGAAGTGCCTTCCCCAAGAATATATAGATAGCAATTTGTAATGTTTGACTTTAAGCCTTGTTTTCCTGACTTTGAGTCATGCTATTAATTTTTGAATACATATTATGTTTAAGGCCCTGTGACTAACATTGGGGACTGAGATGCAGACATATCTCCTACTCCAAAGGGACTTTCCAAGTCTCTTCCTTCTTGAGGTAGAAAAGGACTCATGTCATAAGAAGTTAGGAAGAGAGGGTGTTGGCTTATATCTTACTTAACACTTACTAGAATTTATCCAAGAAGATTGGAAAGTATTCCCTTATATAGGTATTTCAAGATTTTCAGTAAAACTTCCAAAAGGTTATATTGAATGATGAATAAAACAGCTGTAGGTGATAGAAACCTTCAATTTTGAGAACTAGTAAATATCAAAATATTCTAATGATTTTTGTAAACTGAAGGTCCCTTGACTAGACTGATGGAAAAATACGTGTCAAATAGGGAGGCTAGTATGGTGTAGAGGAATAGGTGTAGGAGCAAAGTAAAGGAGGTGAACATCAGAATTTTTTCTATATGAATCTATTTCCCTCTAACACAGGTCAGTGATTTCCATTGCACAAAGGATACAATCTAAGAGCTTAAAAGAGTTGGAAAGGATTTCCAAGAACTGAGATTCTCTTCCTCATTTCCCACCTGTCTCCCATTTCTTTAACTCTATGCTTGAGAAATACTGAGCAGATCAACTGCACACTATATGATGCTGCAGTTGAGTCAGCCTTTCAACTCATCACCCTGCCTGGAATTCCTCTGACATCAATTCTTTGCCACATTGAAATCTACTCGTTCTTTCAATCTCAGCTCAGGTTCATACCTTCCAGGAAGCCTTTGCTAATGGAGTTAATGCCCATTCTCACCTACGTAGCATTGTTTTCATTGCCCTTATTTCATCATTCTCATGTTCCCTGTCTGTGTGTTTTCTCCTTCCATTTCCTAATTTGGGTTTCTTAAGAATCTTTTCTGGCACTTTGTCCTGACCTTCAATTTCCTGATGATAATCAGTGCCTACATCTCTCCTTTTGGTAAGAACAGCACATCTGTGGGAGGTGACCGAGTGATTCCTCAGACTTCCTCATCCATGTGGAGACTCGTAGCAATACTGCACCCACCTCCCTCCTCATACATTCCTACGTCTTAAGCAGACAGATGGACTTGCCTTGAAAGTTGAGATTTATCACAAGGTAGAAAAATTCTCTTTTCTTTTAATCATTTGAAATTATGTTCTCTTTTCTTTATTACTAGCAGGTGTTTCCCTAGCAGAGAATTTCTAAAATCCCTGAAGGATCAGGATGAGCATATAAGCATACATTGAAGTAAGCAACTATCCCATTATCCTGATTTCAGTAAAGTTTGTCAATATGCAAATCTTCTAGGGACTTGCTATTAAGTTTATTTTCCACAGACAATTCTCTTGTCTTGGCTGATTGCCAATTAATCTCCTTATACATGGAATGGAAGGCCAATTTGGGGGACTTAAAGAATTATGGATTCATTGAGTCTTAAACTTATAAAAAAGTGGATCTACAAAAGCTTAGAGTTTTTCCCCTTGAAGCTGACTGGAAACCTCTGTGAGCAAAAACAGTTTTTTTTCCTTCTCCCTCCTCTTCTTTCCCTCTTCTCTTCATTTTTATCATTTCTCTTCTTCTCCTTCTTTTTCTTCTTCACTTTTTTCTCTTCCTCTCCCTGTTCCTGTTTATCTTTCTCCTCCTCTTTCTAAATCACACATTGCTTAAATAGTGCTCAAATATTTTGACACTTTTGGAAGTGAAGGCTCATGCTGCTTTATTACCCTCACAACAGCTTTAACATGTGTACACAACTAAAATTTTTATTTCTACTTATTTATCTCACACAAAAAAAGAGCTATCAGCTATACCATAACATAATGAGGTCTGACAGTTAAGTTTTTGAACTTGCCACCAGGCACTTATGTTAGCAGCACTGTACAGACAACTTGGTAAGATTTCACAGCCTTGATATATCAGTGTCTAACAGCTGGATTTGTGTTGACATGTGGTGATGTCTTGCTGGGTGAGTTCATTTTTGTGTGCTATTGTGAGAATGTTGGAGCTTGAATTAGAGCAATGAACAAACATCTATAAATCTCTTGTTGAACTTGGCAAGAGTGGAAGTGAAATCGTGGATAGTTAGTTCAAGTTTATGGGGACAATGCCATGAAGAAAATGGCAGTGTACAAATGGATTAAACATTTTTCTGGGAGAAGAGAGGTCATGGCAGCCAGTTATGAGCAGAACTGATGAAAACATTGCGAAAATGTGTCAAATTGTGCATCAAAATAGTTGGTCAATTGTAGGAAACACAGCAGACCAAGAGAAACAGGAAAATCTTAACTGAAAATCCTGGCCAGCAATTCATGGTTCTTGTATCACAACAATGCACCAGCTTACACTGTACTGTCTATGAGGAAGTTTTTAGCCAGTAAACAAATACCTGTCTTGGAACACCATCTCTGATAACCTGATGTGGCGCAGAGTGATTTTTCTTTACCTAAAAATAAAAGAAATAATGATAGAAAGACATTTTGATGAAATTCAGGGCATCAAAGATAATATGATGACAGCTTTGATGACCATTCCAGAAAAAGAGTTCCAAAATTGCTTTGAAAGTTGGACTAGTCACTGGTGTCAGTGTAGAGCTTCCCAAAGGGAATACTTTGAAGGTGACCATACTGATATTCACAATGAGGTGTGTAGCTCTTTTTCTAGGATAAGTTCATGAACTTAATTGTCAAAACTTGTATTTTTAGATCTGCCTGGCAAATAATAAGCAATGCATGCATTTTTATCATTATATTTAGTATATCATTGTATATGCTATTATTATTTTATATTTATTTATCTATTTATAGATAAATAGCCAATTATGTATCTGTACAACTCAGAGTTTCTGTACAATGCTGTACAATTGAAATATAATGTGAACTACAAAAAATTTAGGTCATATATGACATACCAATTTTCTAGTAGTCATATTAAAAAGTAAAAAGAAGCAGGTAAATTAATATTAACAATGTATTTTAACATGGTATAGCCAAAATATTATTTCAAAATATAATCAATAAACAATACCTAAGAAAATTTTAGAGTTTTTTTAGGGGGGCACTAACTTATAGAAATATGGTGTGTACATTATACTTTAAATACATTTTTATTTTGACTACCCAAATTTTATTTTATTTTATTTTATTTTATTTTTTATTATTATTAAATCATAGCTGTGTACATTAATGTGATCATGGAGCAACATACACTGGTTTTATAAACTATTTGACACATTTTCATCACACTGGTTAACATAGCCTTCCTGGTATTTTCTTAGTTATTGTGTTAAGACATTTATATTCTACATTTACTAAGTTTCACCCTTCTTACATGACTACCCAAATTTTACATGCACAGTGACCACATGCACCTTATGGCTATTGTATCGTAACACCGTTCCATACCATTCCCTGAATGCCAGCACAAAGCAACAAGTCCTGTGGTATAGAAGTTTCTATCTATCTATCTATCTA
>CAUYPK010115207.1:0-47475 GCA_963574355.1 Loris lydekkerianus
TTCAAGCTGATTACTGAAGACGTTCAGGGCAAAAACTGCCTGACTAACTTCCATGGCATGGATCTTACCCGTGACAAAATGTGTTCTATGGTTAAAAAATGGCAGACTATGATTGAAGCTCATGTTGATGTTAAGACTACCGATGGTTATTTGCTTCGTCTGTTCTGTGTTGGTTTTACTAAAAAACGCAACAATCAGATACGGAAGACCTCTTACGCCCAGCACAAACAGGTTCGCCAAATCCGGAAGAAAATGATGGAAATCATGACCAGAGAGGTGCAGACCAATGACTTGAAAGAAGTTGTCAATAAATTAATTCCAGATAGCATTGGAAAAGACATAGAAAAGGCATGCCAATCTATTTATCCTCTCCATGATGTCTTCGTTAGAAAAGTAAAAATGCTAAAGAAACCCAAGTTTGAATTGGGAAAACTCATGGAGCTTCATGGTGAAGGTAGTAGCTCTGGAAAAGCTATTGGGGACAAGACAGGTGCTAAAGTTGAACGAGCTGATGGATATGAACCACCAGTACAAGAATCTGTCTAAAATTCAGGCTTTTAATAATGACAAATAAAGAATCCTATTTGTGGAAAAAAAAAAAAAAATAGCCATTCTGACAGGGATAAGGCAGTATCTCATTGTGCTTTAATTCCCCTGATGGTTAGTGACATTGAACATTTTTTATACTTATTAGCCATTTGTTTACCTTATTTTGAAAGATTCTCTTTGTTTTTTGTCTACTTTTTTATAAAATTGTTTATTTCTTGCAGATTTGTTTAAATTCTGTGTAGTTCCTACATATTAGTCCTTTCTCTCATTCTATAGGTTGCCCGTTTACTCCGTTGATTATTTTCTTTGCTGTCCAGAACCTTTCATTTATTTTTGTTGTTGCTGTATTTGCCTTAGATAAATTCTTTATCTAAGCCTACATCGACAAGAGTTTTCCTATATTTCCTTCTATAATTTCTGTGGTTTCATGCCATACATTTAAGGCTTTAATCCAACTTGAATTAATTTTTGTATATGGCAAGAGAGATAGGGGTCCTGTTTTGCTCTCCTGCATAGGGCTATCTAAATCCCCCAGCCACGGTGTTGAATAGGCACCCTTTCCCCAGTGTGTGTTTTTGTCTGCTTTGTTGAGGATAGTTGGTTGTAGTTAACACGGCTTTCTTTCCGGGTTGTCTTTTCTGTTCCATTGGTCTCTGCCCCTGCTGATGAGGTGACTATAGCCGTGTAGTATAATTTGAAGTCAGGTAATGTGATGCCTCCAGATTTGTTCTGTTGCTTAAGATTGCTTTTGCTATTCAGGCTCTTCTCTGGTTTCAAATGAAACTTAAGATTATTTTTTTCTAGATCTGTGAAGTCAGATGGTGTTCTGATGGGGATTACGTCCAATCTGTAAATCGCTTTGGGTGGTACGGACATTTTAACAATGTTGATTCTACCAATCCACGAGCATAGGATGTTTTCCCATTTGTTTGTGTCATCTGCAGTTTCTTTAATCAGTGTTTCTTAGTTGTTCTTGTAGAGATCTTTCACCTCCTTGGTTAAGTACATTCCTAAGAATTTTCTTTGTAGTTGTCGTAAGTGGTATTGAGTCCTTGATTTGACTCTCAGCTTGACTGTTATTCTATACAAAAATGCTACTGATTTATGTACATTGATTTTGTAACCTGAGAGTGCTAAATTTATTTATCACTTTTAGGAATCATTTGGCAGAATCTGTAGGGTTTCTTAGATACAAGGTTATATTGTCAGCAAACAGGGATAATTTGACCTCCTCTATGCTGGTCGGGATGCCCTTTCTTTCTTTCGCTTGCCTGATTACTCTGGCTAGGACTTCGAATACTGTGTTGAATGGAAGTGGTAACAGTAGGCGCCCTTGTCTTGTTCCAGTTCTTAGGGGGAATGCTTTCAACTTTTCCCCATTCAGGATAATGTTGGCTGTGGGTTTGTCATATATAGCTTTCATAATTTGGGGGGTATTTTCCTTTTGTGTCTAGTTTGCTGAGGGGTATTATTATGAAAGAGTACTGGATGCATTTTTTTAATCCAATATAGACTGGCTGGGTTTTGCATTGGCTCTGTTGGCCTTTTATTATCTATCTGCTCCCCTACAATTTCCTGTGGCAGTGATGTGTGAATGTGTTCCTTAGTTGGCTCTTATAGCGCTATTCTAGCCATTTGATTAGTTTATTTGAAGAACTAATTGCTGGCATGTAGCCTTGGTAGCGCTAATCTGTTGATGAGTCCCTAGGCATTAATTTAGGAACACTGCCTAAGAATACCTGCAGAACAGTTTTATTCACGGCTCTTTGACAGCTCAAAATGAACATATTTGGGTTCCACATTCATGATCTCCATTCCCCCCAGCGACTACTAGACTTACTCTCCCATCTCTTTTCTTGATACCAATTATTGGCATCATCTTAGTCCAGTTTCCCAGCCTAAAAACATTTACCCCATCCTTCTACTCCTATCTACCGTCAGTCAGTCATCAGATTCTCTTGATGCTAACCCCAGAACAGAGCTCACATCTCAGGGAGGCCTTGGAGACCATTAAACCAGCCTTCTGTTGTATGATCTCCCTCCTGCTCTCCCACTTTGCCCAGGGACATCTGTGGAATCCCAAGTCCAGAAGAAGGAAAATGGAGTGAGGGAGAGAGGAATCATAGTCCAAGCAACCTCACCCCTGGGCTTCACCCCCAGAACAGGGGAATGCTAATCACCCAGTGGGCAGACCATTGGCACCTCTTGTATTAGATTTACCCTGTTTTCATAGAAAACATAAAGATCTTGCTTTTAGTGGAGTCATTTGAGCTCATCAGGAAGAAATGCGGTCAGGAAAGTAAAAACAGCTTCCATTGGTATTATACTTTGTGTTCCTGGGTGTTCTGTCATCTAGTTCACACAGCCACCACCAGAAGCCAACAAAATAGTAATATTTATTTCCACCTTTGAGATATTTTTTAACGGCTTCTAAATAACTTATTAGTAATTTATAAAAGATAAGAGGCAGGATTGAGACCTTTACTTGGATCTTTCATTCCAAACATATTCTCTGCCAGGAATCATGCCAATCACTGGGGACACAAGAATGAGTAGGGCATGGTCTCAAGGTCAAGAATTACACAAGAAAGGGAGAAAGTTTAAGACAGAGGTTGGAAATTTACAACCACGGACCCATTCAACCCAATTCCTGCCTGTTTTTGTAGTTAAAGTTTTATTGGAACAGCTATGCCCACTCAATTACTGTCTGTGGCTGCTTTCACACTATCAAGGTAAAGTTTAATAGTCATGGCAGAGTGTGTAGCCCAAAATATTCACCATCTGGATGTATACAGAAAAGATTTCCTACTCTTAGTGTAAGCATGGTTTTCCCACCAGTGTGCTGAATGCCCTGGAGAGGCAGATTTAAGGTAGTAGAGTGCTGTGGACATGCTCAGCTGTGCTGTATGTGAGGCACAGGGACGTCACAGGGAATTCTTCCCCCTGCAGAAGATGTCTGAGCAGGATCTTGAAGACTGAGTAGGAACTGACCGCATGATGAGGAGAGAAGGCCCTTCCAGGCACAGGGATCACATGAGTAAAGCATAGTGGTGGCAGATGGTGTGTCATGGAGTGCAGTTAGGAAGCAGTTAGGGCTTAGATGGGATTGGAAAGGCCTGCAAGGACCCTGGTCTCCGAGAGCCTTATGTGTTGCCCTCAGAAGTTTGGGTTAGATCTTACACACTAGTGAGATGATATGGAAGAGTTTGTAGAGGAACGCTGACATGACCAAATGGGAGATTAGAAAAAGCACCTTGAAAACAAAGTGGAGAATGGATCAGGTGGAGGAGACAAGCTAGGAGGTCGCTGCAGTAGTCTAGGACACGTATATATGTGAAAGGTGAGATGGGTGGGAATGGGAGTGACCATGGGAAGTGGACAGTCTGAAAGCCTTGATCCCTGAGTGCAAACCATCCAAAGAGGTGGTGCCTCCCAGGCTCTAGCCACACTGGTTCTTCTTGTTCCTTACATTTGCCGCTCTGACCCCTGCCACTGAGCCTTGGCACATGCAGGTCTCCCTTCCTGGGAGGCTCTTCTGACCTTGGCTTCTTCTTGCCTCTCAAGTCTTAGCCAGATGTCAGCTTCTCACTGATGCCTTTCTTGACCATTTCCCTTTATCATGTCACATCTTGACCAATCACTATGCGGTTTCTTATTTTTTAAATGGGTTTCATTTTTATAGCAGTTTTTGTCTCATAGCAAAATAGAGCAGAATTTAGGGACCACCTCCCCCATGGTCAAAATCCCCCATCACAGCAGTGCATTTGTTACAGTCGACGAATCTACATAGACATAGCACGATCACCCAAGTCCATGGTTTACATTGGGGTTCACTCCTGGAATTCTGTGGGTTTGGACAAATGAGCAGCAACATGTATCCACCATCGTAGAATCACTCAGAGCAATGTCACTGCCCTAAACATCCTCTGTGCTCTTCCTGTTCCTCCCTGTCCACCCCCAGCAGCCACAGACCTTTAAAATATCTCCATAGTTCTGGCTTCCCCAGAATGCCATATAGTTGTAACCATACCGTTGGTCACATGGGCTTCTTTCAGTTAGTATCATGCGTTTAAGTTTCCTCCGTGTCTTTTCGTGGTCAATAACTCATTTCTTTTTGGCACTGAGTAATATTCCCGTGTGTGAGGTACAAGATGTACCTCAGTCTATTTATCTGTTCATCTATGGAAGGACATCCCGGTTGCTTCTGAGTTTTGGCAATCATCATAAACTGAGTAACTGTGCAGATTGATGGTGTTTTCTGCACTTACTGCTACTTGATTTATTGTCTGTCTCCCCCGCTGGAAGGTAAGCTCCACGAGAGCAGAGGGCCTTGTCTCTTGTCCCCGCGTGTGTTCTCTAGAACAGCGCCCACAACCCGCTTTGCCACATGAATGAATACCACCGACTGTGGCCCAGAAGTCGGCGGCAGTTTCCGCTCCAGGAGGCAAAGAGCTGCCCGCTGAGCCGTGTCTCAGCACTGCCAGTCTCTTCTCCCCGTCACTTCAGATGTGTTGTGACCACTGGGACAGCCTGCCCAGAACGGGGCTGCGGGAATGTGAGGCGGTCCCAATGGCGACAGCTTGTGGGAGCCGTGGGCATCTTGTCCATCTGCCAGGGACAGCTTGTGGAATCAACACCAGGAGCCCCCGACATGGGGAAGGAAGCAAACCAGGGACCAGAAAAAAGGGGAAAATAGAAAAGAAGCAGGGTGTGATGGCGTCTGCATGATTATTGTAACTGCTTAACTGCTCGTGTTGATAATGCCGTATCGACATTAGCCAGACTGCTTCCCTGGTCCCTGTGAGCTCCAGTCTGCTAACATTCATTGCGCCTTGCTAGGTGCTTTCTGTAGGAATTGTGTACTAAATCCTCACAGCAGCCCTCTAGAGTCGGCACTATTATTATCCCCATTTTTCAGATGACGCATACAAAGCTCCTAAGGTTCAGTACTTGCCCAAGGCCCCCTGCCTTCTAAGGGCGCAGCCTCAGACCCAGGTGGTCTGACCGCCCAGCTAGTGTTCTCGGACTGGACCAAGGTGCTGTCACGTCAGAGGTCTTCCCTGGTGGCTGACCAGACGGAATTCACATGTGCCCCATCTCTGACATTTTGAATCAGAATCTCTCTCAAGCCTTACATATTTAAAGGCCTTGAGTTCAGATAGATGTGGACCACACTATGTAAGATAACAAGTTGTAAGGGCTTTCAAATTCAAAAAGTTTAAAAATAAAATCCACAACCTGATTTGGTGCCTGCTAGAAGTTTGAGGGTCCAGAAATCTGCACATTTAAGGTGATTCTGAAAAGCATTCAGCTTCCTTCCTAGCTGGGAACATTGTCAGTAACACATTTGACCAAATGCCATTTGGATTTTTCACACGGCAATACTTAATGTGGCAGAACTTTCCATGTCTGGTGGCTCTGTTCTCTCTGTGCGCGCGCGCGCGTGTGTGTGTGTGTGTGTGTGTGTGTGTGTGTGTGTAGGATACTGGGGGCTTCAGATACACAAGAAGTGAATCATGTTCCCCAGTCTGTAGCAACCACACAGGTTTTCTCTCTCGGTTGTATTTAGTTTTGTTCTTTTCCGTCTCCCTGCCTCCCTCCCCAATTTAGGGCTCCGCATGTGTATTTTATATCCTTACAGTCTACCTCTCATTGTATAAAGCTAAGTGATCTTTAAACTCTTTTCTTCTTTTAAGGTTTTGTTGTAAATACTGGGCTGCTGAGAGCAAAGGGGGAGAGAATTGTTAAATAGCTAACTGTGATGATCTCAATATTCTTTTTTTTTTTTTACTGTGTTTTTAAATTGCAAGTTTAAAATGTCCCAAACAATTGGGGTTTTTTCTTGCCAATGTGTTTCTAGTTTAATGAATAGCTTCTGGCTTCCTACTTCCATCAAGATTCTCCAAATTAAAAATCCTTCCCTTTCCCATCACTTCCTACTGCTTGGCAGCTCCTTAAGCAAATATGGTGGTCACAGAGCCAAGACTCAGCCATCGCCATGGCCCCCGGGGATGCTGGAGCCTTCCCATAGTACAGTTCCCTCCACGCTGAGGTATCAGCTGGGGCAGGGGTCCTCAAACTGCGGCCCGCGGGCCATATGCGGCGGTGTGATTGTATTTGTTCTGTTTTGTTTTTTTTACTTCAAAATAAGATAATGTGCAGTGTGCATAGGAATTTGTTTATAGTGTATGTGTGTTGTTTTTTTTTTAAACTATAGTCTGGCCCTCCAACGGTCTGAGGAATAGTGAAGTGGCCCCCTGTTTGAAAAGTTTGAGGACGCCTGAGCTGGGGGAGGGGGGGTGGGAGTCTGGTCTTGGGAGATCTGAAAGCCAAGAAGAGGCATTTGTAGGCTCTTTTTGGAACAAAGTGAGGAAGAAGAACGAAAAGCCCTCCTGTAATGCCTTCGAGCCAAAGGGCCCCTCCTTGGGAGTTTTTCTACTCCCCTAACCCTCTTCCAACTGGTGGGTTTCCTAGGCAGAATGAGCATCTGTGTAGGAAGGGCATTTTTTTCTTCTACTAATTAGCAGCTTTCGCGGGAGGTTGTGCAGGTCCACAGCATGTGCTCTCTTGTACCACCTGGTGGTTTTCTCGAGGAACATGAGGTTTTAAAACCAGGTGATTCAAGTATCTTCGTTATTTCGTTCATTCAGTCATTAGTTTATTTTTTCATCCATCCATTACCTATTTTTGACGGCCTGCTATGTTTTCAGTACTATGATATATTCTAGAAGTAAAATAATAAAGCAGGGCACATCCCCTCAGAGAGCCTTCATTTTTAAAGGGGAGACAGACAGGCAAGTGGCTTTTGGAATAAATACAAAGTGAAAAGTACCTTAATGAAGGGCATAAAGGGTATGCAGGAGCACACACGAGGGAGGGACACATGAGTCATGCCTGGCAGCTCCTAATAAGAGAGAGCAGGCTTAGAGCATTCCAGGCAGAGGTAATCTGTGCAAAGGGCAGACTATGCTACATGGAGGGGACCTGATAGAAGAGCAGTGTTGGCTGGAGCACAGAGAGCTAAGATGGTATGGGGGCACACTATGTAGGACCTCTGAGCCACATCAAGGACACTGGCTTTAACCCCCCGGGCAGCAGGGAGCTATCCAGAGTTGGACTAGGGGAATGACATGTTTACGTTTGCACCTCAGAAATAATAGCTCTGGTTACTGATGAAGCGTGAATCTTCAAGCAAGAACAGACACGGAAAAAATCACACTGTACCCCATTCATATGCACAATTATTATGTGTCAATTAAAAATAATAAAACCCAAACAGGAATACTGGGGGGGGGGGGCAGACTGCAAGTAGAGAGACCCCTTAGGAAGCTGTTGCAGTAACTCTGCCACTTCTGAATGAAATGATGATCAAAACCAAAGTGGCAGCAGGGGGAAGGGAGTGGCAGAAGTGGATGGAGTCGGGGCAGATTTCAGAGAAAACACCTGCTAAAATCTAGATCAGAATCCTTTAGCTTACCCCATACCCTGGCACGGGGGGGTTCCTCATCCTGTTGCAGTGAGCAGTGACCTATGTTTTGCTCCAGGTCTCTTACCCTCCCGTACAGCAAGCCCTGGAGCTCTGTCCCTGTCCTCTGCACCCTCAGTCGGGATGGATGGGAGGTAGTGAGTGCGTGCAGTTGAGAGTGAGCTTCAAGTTGCTGCCAAATGAAACTACAGGAGAATGATGTGTCCGGTTGATAGCCATTTAGTCCAGGAAAGCTGGAGGAATTCAGGAGCAGCAACTTCTTGTCTTCCTTGTTGAGTTGGCACCATGAGAGAACAGCAAATTGGACCAGTTTTTAAGACTACATGCTTCACACCTCAGGCAAGCTTATTGCGTCCCAACTGTTAGGCCCTTTTTGCTCTTCTTTTTCAGGAGGAGGAGAAAAGAAGGATTTGTCTCTTGTAGACCTATTCCAGGCTTCTTACACAGCCATTTTAACCCCCATCTCTGGAATCCCTGGAATGATTCCTTATGTTTAAGAACGTAAACTTTGGCCTGTCGTAAATGTTGCTCTTTCCACTGACCAGCTGAAGCCCACTCGTTCTGGGTCATTGTCTTACCACTGCCATTACCCGTAAGGGACAACATCAGGGACCACTGAACCTTAGCTGTACAAAATATTTGCAAAATTTATTAATAAAAAATAAAGTCCTTTGGACAATCAAGTTTTCACCTGTCTAACTCATGATCTTTCTAGAGCTGCCAACATCACCCTGCCCACCTTGCCCTGGGACCAAATGTGATCAGCTTGATCTCTTCTCTGCTCTTACCCCAAACATACCTAGCCTCAGGCATGCTAAACACAGGTGTTTCAGAGAAGCTGTGAGATTGTCACATTTCTTACCAGCTCAGTGCACAGCACCATCTGGATACTAGCTTTGCGGGCCAGTGGGCCAGTGTTTGTTTTCATGACTGTTCTGTGCAGAGTTGCTCTTAATAGTGGTTCTCAATAGGGGGTTGTTTTGCCCTCCAGGGGATAGTTGGCAGTGTCTAGAGACATTTTTGATTGGTAGTGGCAGAGGGGTGAGCACTGCTGGCATCTAGTGGGTAGAGGCTGGGGACACTGCTAAACATCCTACAATGCACAGGACAGTTTCCCACACCAAGAATTGTTCCAAACGTCAGTAACGTTGAGGTTAAGAACATCAGTCTGGGACTGAAGCACCCTTTTATCCTTCAAGGCCCTGTAGTGTTACTAGAGCAAACTCTAAATTCAAGCCAAACTCACTTGCTCTTGTGTTTCTTTCCCCAGCTGAGCTCTGTCCCTGAGGCCCAGTTAATGCGGCTGGAAGCAGGAAGACCCCAAAGACTGGGGAAAGGGGAGCGGGGCCTGGCACTGAGGATGGCCAGGCAGCAGCCACCGGCCTGGGTGCATGCGGCCTTCCTCCTCTGCCTCCTCAGTCTTGGTGGAGCCATCGAGATTCCTATGGATCGTGAGTCCTACTCCATCCTCTTCTCTTTTTCCTGATCTTGGGCAGAAGAGGGGAAGGGAGTTGGGGGAGTGTTAAGATCCTGCAGAGAAGTTCGGGGAGAGGAGCAGCAGTAGATTCTGAGATTCAAAGTGGGGACTTTTCTCTGAAGAATTGGCACAGGCTCACGTTTAGGAAGCTGAGACTGCGCATCATGGGGCTGATGCATGTGGCTGAGCTGATGCTGAGTGGGACCAGAGGTGGCAGGGCTTGGAACCTTGAGTGCCACTTGGACTTCCGTCTGCTCCCATAGCCCATAAAAGCAGTTTCCAGGGTCAGGTTTGATGGACTATTCTTATTTGCCATCTAATGTCTGTTATATGCAAAACTGAATCCTGGAGGCCCTCCTGGTTTAAGTAATCAGGAGGACAGATGGCCTGCAAGGATTGTGAGAGGAATTATCCTTGCAAAAGGTATGGCTGAATGAGACACTCAGGTAGAGCCCCAGTAGAGTGCCACCATGGGAGAACCAGGCAATGAATTCCTTCTGTTCATTTTCAACTTTCCCATAATAAAGATGAAAAGTAAATCCCTATCATTCTGTTTCTCACGATCGGTGGCAGAACATTATTTGACCATAAGAATTGTACAGTAAGGGGCTGCTCTAACAGCAATGTCTCCACCAGCCATCTCTGTTGTTAGGTTCGTAAGTGGCCCATTGGTTGGCAGCTATGCTCTTTGGCCACCTGTGCCATAATTCTGACACTTCTTCTCAGTAACCTTAGCATCCTGGTGCTAAGATGTAGGCACACCACCTCTGACCCTGTGCCCTACTTCAAGGGGTAGGTGGGCCCCTCGTGATGCCAACATTGGCTTGGGCCCTATCCAGTTGACAGCTGTCTGGGGATGGGGAAGAAGTTCCCACTGAGCTCTCCAAAGCCAGGCCTGCAGTTAACATAGTTTGGAGAAGAGTTGCAGGTATCTCAGCCCTCCTCACAAGCCACTTCACCAGTAACAGCTCCCCCCAAGAAGGCAACTCTTCTGGGTGATAGAAGACCAGTAGGTAACTATAAGTTGGACCCAGAGCCGAGATGGGCAAGGGCCTGCTGCCCTCCCGATAACCCCAGTATGTGAGCTTACGTGTGTGCACCGCACACATGTGCACAAGGAGGAAGGAGAGGAGAGTTGGGAAAGCAACTGTTCTCATGGCGACCATCTGTGTGGCTGGCTCAAGCAGAGTTTCTCATTAACAGTCCCAGGCAGACAATCTAATAAGGAGCGTAGTAAGGCCATGCCCCTCGAGAGAAGGAGGGTGCGGAGGACATTGGGTTATCAAGGAAGTGGTAAAGGCTCATTTCTCTTCTGCCACTTCTGTTCATTCGTTCACCGGCCACTTTGATCTCCAGGGCCAGTGACTGCAGGGGGTTCCTGCAAGGTGAGACTATAAATAGATGGTTTTGGTGTCTGTGTTAAGAATCCAATTTCTAAGTCTACCAAACACAGAGACGTGGCAGGACCCCAAGCCGTCCAGCTCTCCAGGGTACCACCTGTGGGGCAGTAAACTGAGAGTGTCCTGACCTCCCTGCCACCCTCTCCCACTCCAGTGTTCCTGAGGAAGGCTTGGGAGGACCCACCCCACCCCATCCATTTTGTATTTTGTATTCATGGAAACCCAAGTCTTTGCCAGTTCAGAGTCACACAGTAAATTCGTGACAGAGTCAAAGAGAATGCAGGTCCCTTAAACCCCACTGCCACCAATTTGGCACCTGATGGGCCCCACCCCCACCTCCTCATCCTGCTTCCTTTTAGTCCTTCTTGGAACTCACTGGAATTGCAGCTGCCATATGCCAGGGAGAGAGTAAAGTGGCATACATGTCTCATTGCTTGCACTTCTCACGGAGAGATAATCCATGACTGAGATACTATCCTTAGGTTCTCGGTTAGAAAACAAGTTAAGTAGCAGAGCCAGGATGTGACCGCAGCGCCTCTAGTGGGGAGGTGAGTTCTTCTGCAGCACCGTTCTGTGTTGGCACAGGGAGCCCAGGCGCGTGCTTCATACACGTCACACCCGCTGGTTGCTGCGGGTGCTATGGCCATCACAACAGGGCCAAGATGAGTCTGCAGACACTGACTGCAAGACAGCAGAAAGGCAAACCCTTCCAGGTGCCCTGGGAAGAGCTGCTTTTCAGCAGCTCTCGCTGGGCCCAGTATGGCAGATCTCTCACGTGAGTGGAGCCCACCTTCTGTCCCAGCCTGGGCTGAGGAATACCAGATATTCTGAAGTGACCAAGTGGGTGGGGGGGCTAAGCCAGAGACTGGCCTGCCAGGCATGCCTCCTACTCACTTGCCCCTTTGGGGGGCATTGTCTGTGTCTCAAGAGCAGGGGCCATGCTCCTGCTCCCAGGAGTTTGGCCACAGCAGGCTTCCTGGAGCAGAGCCCTGAGCTCCCGCACAATCCCTCATTGGAGGCCCAGCCCCCAGTTCCCACTGCTCTGCCAACTGAGTCACACGCATCCTTTCCACCCTCCCCTGCCTCGTGAAGAACAGCAGGACCTTTGCATCAACCAGAGTGGGTTTGCCAAAAAGTAGTCTTCTGGCCCCTGTAATCCACCCTGCAGCAGGGCCACTCAGCATTTTCCTTCTAGAAACCCGCAGGGAAACAGCAGAGACATTTCCTTCCTACCTCTATCCCAAATAACGTTGCAGGATGGCCTTGGCTCATACACACCCTCACACATCCTTCTCCTAAGGGGTGGCATGGGTGCCAGAGGTCATAGATCTCAGAGCCAGGGAAAGCAGAGACACTCACGACTAAAGAAATCTGGCCATGGGGGTAGGCTGCTGCCTCACCCCTGCAGAGCTGGGTTGGAAAGTTTTCCTCCCTCTTGGAAGCCAAAAGAGCAAATTTATTCCTCACTGGGCATTGTCACACAGCAAATTCCAAAGAAGGAGAGAAAGCAGGTGGTGTGTAGGAGCTGTCCCCAGGAGCTGTGTAGTGATCTCCCTGTGGTGGCTTATCTTCTGGGTATATTCTGTCCCTGTAATAAACTCCTTGGTATCACAGTGGTGATTGCAGATGCCATTGCACCTTTAGACAAGTCGATTCTTCAGAGGGCCCTGGCCTGGCAATCAGTATGGGGCTGGGGACAGCAGCTTGCCAGCTCTAGCTGCCCTGAGACAGCACCACCAGTCTCCCCTCCCAAAAGGTCACTGTCCAAAAGGTCACTGTCCAAAAGGTCAAGGAGAGCAGAGGCCTGGCTCTGACCAAGGACAGATTTGTAAGAAGAGCTGTGACCCAGGCTTCAGTAGAGCTGATTCTCCTTCGTCAGTGGCTCTCAACCTTCCTAATGCTGCAATGATTTTCATTGTTACAAAGGGGTCGCAACCCACAGGTTGAGAACCTAAGGCTATGCAGCAAACTGCCGGCATGATGTTAACCAAGTAACCCTTTTTCCTTAGATTTGAGAGTCCCTAGACAATGTCTAGGGCTCTTTCCATTGAACCAGGCTTTGATTCTGTAAAAGAGAGGCTTGATGCCTATGTGGGCTCAAAGGAGGCTCATGGTCAGGCTCTTTACCCAGGGTGAGGTCCTGAAAGGTAGCAACTGTGTCCTGAATGCCGAGGCCAGGGCTCTGAGCTGGAGGTTCAAAGCAGTGAGCTCCAGTGTCAGCCCTGCTTCTCCTGAGAATGGTCTCTTCTCCCCACTACATGCCCAACCCCTCTGGGTTTCAATCTTACCAGAATTATCTTTCTTGGGGCCCTGCAGGAAAATCATACATGGATAAAGATGTTGCACTAGTGAGCTCCAGGGAATATTCAGCGACCAGCAATTTTTGCTTTTCTCCCTGGACTTTTCATTCCATTTTCCTGCCCAGGTATCCCTAGGAAAGCAAAATGTCTCTTCAGTGTTCCAGGGGCTGCACATCCCTGGCCCACTTGAATGAAGTATTTTGACCTTTTCGTGGGTCTCACTCTCAAGACTTCCCTTTAGTGACAGTGTACAGCAGGCCACACGTCCTGCAATGCTTCATACATTCTCTGCTTTCTTCCCCTTCCCTCATCACTCCTGCATCTCTTGGTCCCAGCTTAGCTCCAGCTTCTCTAAGCTGCCCTCTCTGAACCCCCCAGAATCCTCTTCCAGAATCCAGGGTCCCCACAGCTCTGCCCTGATGTCCACAGCCCCCTGTACCACCAGGAACCCCTCACTCTGAAAAGTCAGCCTGCAAAGCCAGCATAACATCTGACGTCTGTGCCAGTATGAAATGACAATGTCGTGTTCCTTTCTGATATAAGGAAAAGACATTTTTAAAAGTGAACAGCAACACATGTTCTCTTTCCTGCAAATTTTTTTTTTATTGTTGGGGATTCATCGAGGGTATAATAAACCAGGTTATGCTAATTACATTTGTTAAGCAAAGTCCCTCTTGCTGCAGACAAATTATAATAAGACCTTCTCCCCACCAGGAACACACCATCTAAAACTGCATTATCCAGAGCATAGTCCCCACACCACCAGCATCACTTGTCAGAAATGCAGAATCCCAGGCCCCGCCCCAGACCAACTGATTCAGAACCTGCATTTTAACTACAGCCGGGTGAGGCATATACTTGTTAAAATTTGAGAAGCTCTGCTCCCCCGGTACACACCTGTTCAGGAGCATAGCTGTGTGAGCACCTGCACACAGGTAAAGGCTGGAGAATATTTGTGCCACCTGCTTCTTTACCCCCTCTGTGAAAAGCGCAGGAAGGAGGAGTAGGCTCTTCTTCATCCCTGGAGTCTCTTATTGAAAAGTGGGATTTCTGTAGGGCAGTGTACTGTGACTAGGAACGATGCCCGTGAGTAGGGTGATAGTGATTCATCCTTCCCTGGCCCAGAGTCTTCCAAAGCCTGGGAAAGGCGGGGATGGTGAGGAGAGAAGGCACTTTTATGTATGGAAGGCTGGAAGGTATAGTGGGAGAAGTGAGGCTGGGGACTTTGCCCTGTGGCTCAGATCTGTGCCCTTCCTGGTGCAGCTCATTCTTGCCCTCAGCCTCCTCCTTGCACTGCTGGCCACAGAGCCCACTTTTCTCAATGGCATCAGGTGTTGGGAAGCATCTTCAGCCTCCTTTAAGCAGCACTAACATTTTCAGATACATGGACTTCGCTGGTGACACCTTCCTTTGGTCAGAAGCCAGTCTTTCTGCTCAACTATGCAGTTTTAGTCTCCCCAGGGAGGCATCACCTTCTCCACAAAGCACTTGCTGGGTCTATTCCCAAGCCTGCTTGGCTCTCCCCCTGAGCTGTGAAGCTGGGAGGGGAACCCAGCTCTTAGTGCCCTCCTCAGGCCCCATTCACCCCTCCCTGCATGCTGGCACATGAGGACGCCCGGGCAGCAGTGGCATGCCATAATGATGTCCTTTTTCTCTCCCCCTGACAATGCTAACACATCGTGGAACTAACAGCAAGCATTCAGAGTGAGCGTAAGTTTCCCGTGTGCTGCTTTGCACCTGTGCCTTCGGGAGGTGGGAGGAGGGGGTGGGGGTGAGGAGATTCCTGGGGATTAGTGACCTGTCCCCTGTGCCTGCTGGAACTTGTGTTGGGATTTCTGGAGGCTAGACCCCTATAGGGAGTGAGGTCCCTTACCGCACAGGAAGGAAAGAGGCTCAGCCAGAGCACACTACTGCTGGGGACCGCAGAGGAGCAGGTGGTGGGAAGAGGGTCTTTGGATCAAAGCCAGGTGCACCACAGCTGCGCTGCCCCTCCCCCATCTTTGGGTGGCTGGCACGGGGCCGGGACAGAAGGCAGCAGCTCTGGGCCTAGAATGGGATGATCCAGCTCCTTGACATGCAGATAAGTCCCTGCAAAGTTCTCAAGGATCACCTGGTCTTTCTGCCCTGGTCTCACCATAGTCTGGCCATTTCTTGAAGCCCTAGAGCTCAGAGCCACCGTGAGCCCTAGATTCTGGAAATCTAGCTACTTTTTGTCCCTTTATTTATTCAACAAACATTTATCAAGGACCTTTGCATGTTGTGCTAAGCAATGGAATGTAGAGTGGGGAAAACACAAAGCCTGGCCTTTCATCTCTCTTAGGGTTACTCTGGAATCTTTCTAAGGGATCCCTTTTGTGCTTAGCTTTTGACACCCACCTCCTTTCCTGTGCTGCATTTAAGGAGTTGGGTCTCTGGACTGGGGCCCTGTTCACCCCTCTTCCCTGCTTGCACACATGGCTCCTGAAACTCTTAAGCTCAGCCATTCCCCAAGGTAGGACCTGGGCAGGACTGCAGCCCTGACTGCCCACATGTGCACTGTTGCAGTGACCCAGCCACCAACCATCACCAAGCAATCAGTAAAGGACCACATCGTAGATCCCCGAGATAACATCCTGATTGAATGTGAAGCCAAGGGGAACCCTGCCCCCAGGTAAGTGAAGGAAAGGGGCCTAGAAGGAGGCCATGGGAGCGAATGAGGCCCCTGAAAAATCACATTCACACGTTCAGGCACCTGCTAGGTGGAAAGTACAATTAAGGTAACTAGAAAATGTAGCTGATAAGAAAACTGGGGGCCAAGATAATAAGGACTAGATAGTGGGTTCCTGACTTTCAGTGTAATGTTCCTTCTTGGGCCTTTTGGTCCCATCATCTGCCCCAAGTTGAGCTTATGGGAAGTTCCTCTTCCCAGCTAACTCAAGTCTGTTGGTATGCTCGTCAAGACCAAATGAGATATCACCAGACCTGAGTCAGAAGCCTGCTCCGTCCTGGCTTTGTGTTAGGAGATGTCATTTTCTTTGTCCTATTCCACCACCTGCTTGCCCTCTGGGGAAGGACTGAGGTCCTCAAGAACATGAGTGAAACGGAGTGGGGAGGTTTTAAGTCCCTTTTGCAGAGTCACCTGTTTGAGAAGGGCAGAACCCAGATTGAAACCCAGACTTCTGACCCAAAGGTCAAATTTGTTTGTACCAAATAATAAAAATTGGAAATACGGCAGGGACATCCACAGACTGGCTTTTTCAGGAGCCCCATGTGGGTGTGTCTGTCAGCAGGAGAAATGAGCTACAGCAAGGCCGCCAAGTGTGTGGCAGCCTTATTCTGACCCCAAGGTTTGCAGGGGATGGTCTGACGCAGAGCTGTGAGACCCACTTGGGAAACCACAGTGGGAATCATCCTGAAGCATCAGTCAGAGCTCTGGTGACCTCGCTTCTGGGGTTTGCTCTTTTCACCCATGTCTCCTTTGCAGGACAATGCTTGTATGACCCTCAACAGCCACTGCTGCTCTTACTTTCACCAGTTACATCATGGGCAGCTGAGGATGTGAGACTCACTGTAGCAAAGACATACATCCTCCCAGCAAAAGCAGAGCCCGCTTCACCCAGGGCTCTGCTCCAGGACCATGATTGAAAGCTGTCCCCACCGCAGGCTATATAATGTGTGCCCTCCTTTATAATCTGCACTCACTGAGCAGGGCACGTGTAACCTAAGCCATTTCACTTTGGCTTTGGAGTGGATTATAAATTTAAGGGATTTCAGGGGATCTGCACCCTGGTAATTGACTTCTACAGTGGCAGGCAGCTCGAGGAATACGTCAGGGAATACCAGTGCTTCGCTGGCAAGCAGAGCTGGCTTCCTGATGCAGTTAGTTAGGTGACATACGAATTTGAGCTTGCATTCCTAGTAGGAGGTCTGGGGTAGACAGAGCAGCTGGATTTTAAAAATCGAAATCAAGCTAGACCCCAATGATGTACTTAAAGAACGTAGTCCCACGACGGTTAATTGGGTATTGACCACTTTGAGTCATGATTTCCAGCATTGATTGGGAAAAAATATGGATGCCAGACCTCTGCTCTGGAGACTCACCTGGCAGGGCCTCGACTTTGCATTTTATTAAGCTCCCCAGATGGTTCTTGTGCTCAGCCGGGCTGGGACCTGTCAGAATAGAGGAGTGGCAATGGGGCTGAGAGTGGGAGGTTTGGTGCTGAGATCTGCCCAGCACCCACCCCATTTGTCTTGGTTGCCGCTGCCCCCATCGTCCACAGCTTCCACTGGACTAGAAACAGCAGGTTTTTCAACATCGCCAAGGACCCCCGGGTGTCCATGAGGAGGAGATCTGGGACCCTGGTGATTGACTTCCGCAGTGGTGGGCGACCGGAGGAATATGAGGGGGAATACCAGTGCTTTGCCCGCAACAAATTCGGCACGGCCCTGTCCAATAGGATTCGCCTGCAGGTGTCTAGTGAGTAGCAGGAGGGGGACTGAACTGCCCTGCTCCTGGGTAGATGGGAGGCGTGGAAGGACATTCCAGAAAGGCTGCCCCTGCCCTTGGCCTACAGGTGCCTTGATGCCCTCCATGGCTCTCCCCCACCTCAGAAAGTTTCCCTGGAAAGGAAGCTTCCCAGCCAGAGTCTGCAGTAATGTCACTGGCTACTGTGGGCACAGAGAGGAGGAAGAAGAGGCGCCTTTGAAGTTGTACACCCTCTGATAAAAGACCTCCCTATCTTGCCTCTCCAGGGCTGCCCCTCCAGGGGGCTCGGTGCCCTATCACCCTCTTCTCGCCTCCCTCCTTGTCCTGTCACCCTCCCCCTTCCCTCCTGACCTGCCGGCCTCTGACCCTGCTCCTCACCCCAGTCCAGTGGCACCCTCACTTCATCCTCCTTGTCTGCCTCTCCCCAGAATCTCCCCTGTGGCCCAAGGAAAACTTAGACCCTGTCGTGGTCCAAGAAGGTGCCCCCTTGACACTCCAGTGCAACCCCCCGCCTGGACTTCCATCCCCAGTCATCTTCTGGATGAGCAGCTGTGAGTTTGGGGGGGCCTGGTGTCTTATTTACATTTTAATCTTAGGGAGTGGGTTGGGTGTGTTGAATGGGGAAGGCTCGCCCAGGCTAGAAGACTTTGACTTGGGAGCAGCAAGTGCAAGGTGACCATGGGGCTGAGAACACAGGCTCTGCAGAGGAAGGCCGCTGGGGCTCATCTAGCCCAGTTGCTATCAGCTGTGTGATCTTGAGCAAGTTGCTTAACATCTCTGGGCCTCAATTTCCTCTTCAGGACTAATAATTGTACTGATCCTTATCTAACAGGATTATTTTAAGGATACATGAGCCAGTGTGTCCAAAGTGCTAGAATAGGGCCAGATGCACAGTAAGTGCTTGCTCATACTTGTGATGATGAAGATGAATAAGAGTAAGAGAAAAAAGAATGAGGAGGAAGAGGGGAAACCGTGTCTTTTGATAGGCCTTTGAAAGCAGCTGGTACCAAGCCTCCTCTTCCGGTCTTTGGCTGGTCTGGAGCCTCCTCTTCCGGTCTTTGGCTGGTCTGCATTTACTTGGATTTGCTCTTCTAGCAGAAGGAAAGGCGAATAGAGGAATGAAACCTTTAATAAAGACATTATGGGGAGATAGGGTGTTTAGAGCAGGGAGACAGAGTAACATCATTCAGAGATTGTTCTGACTCAGTTAGAGGCTGAGGCTCGTGCAGCCTTTCTGGACCTCGGTTTCTTCTCATGTTTTCAATTAAATTGAAAGAGGGACATTGTGAAGGGGGCAGAGGACTGCTCGCTCTCTGCGTGTCTTCCAGGCTTCCCTGTCTGCCCCTGCCCTCCCCTTCTCTGTCCCTCCATCCATCTATCAATCTGTATATCCACCTGCCTGTCACCCACCATTCTATCCATCCCAGAGTGCTCACCAGCCTGCTTCCCAAAGAGGCTGCCCTGTCCCTGAGGCAGTGCCATGAGCTGTTCTGCAAGGTGAGGGTGGCCTTGTGCTGTCACCAGTTTGCTGGCTCCCAGTTCACACTCTTCACTCTCACGCCCACATCACACTCATTGCCAAGTTGTGTCCACACTCCCTCCCCAGCAGATCACAGACTGTCCTCTTCCTTCCATCCTCACTAACATTTGCCCAGCCCAGGCCACCATCAGTTTTTCCCTAGGTTACAACAATTGTCCATAACAGGCCTCCCTGGTCTTTGTAAAAACTTGAATCTGATAGTTCCATTCATCTGCTTAAAGCTCTTCATTGGCTCATCCCATTACCTCAAAGAAAGTCCAGACCCCTCTCCCTGATCAGCCTCCTTCCTGATCTGGGGCCTCTGCCTCCCCTGCCCTTCTCCCACCCCTTCCTCTGAAGCCCCTGAGTGAGCGCAGTACTCTTCCTGCTACTTCGAAACCTCTTAGCTCCTGTCTCTTATGCTTGGTACAAGACATGCAGCCTTCAAGCTTCAGCTTAAGAAAAGTGTGGTCAGGGGCCATGGCGAGGTGATCAGGCATGTCTGCAACTAAAATCCTGCTCTCCCGTCACTGCCTTTGCAGCCCAGGGCACGTTAAATTCTCTACTTTCTTATCTTTAAAATGAGAATAAGCCAAACCTTAAGAGTTGAGAAGATTAGACCAAAAAATGCAAGCTCCTGGCCCCCACCATTTGTAAGTGCTCAATCGACAGAACTCTGATGAGGATGATGATGACCGCTGTCATCATTACTGCTAACCCCTGCCATACCTCTGCTTGCTTATAGCCATGGAGCCCATCACCCAAGACAAACGTGTCTCCCAGGGCCACAACGGAGACCTGTACTTCTCTAATGTGATGCAGCAGGACACGCAGACCGACTACAGCTGCAACGCCCGCTTCCACTTCACCCACACCATCCAGCAAAAGAATCCCTTCACCCTCAAGGTCCTCACCAGTAAGTGCAGGCCCCGGCCTGGGGCTGGGGGCCAGAGGTTGCAAGGAAGCCCACTGAGCCCACGCAGCCCCAGGTACCTGAGTCGGGGGGGATCCTTGTCCCTGACCTACAAGTCCTTCCAGTTCATTGTTCCTGAGCCACTTCAACTGCTTTTAACCCACTTCTCTTGATACCGGAGCCTCCAGTCAAAGTTGAAACTTGGTCCTACTGTGTTCGTGCATCTCAGTCAAACAGCAATGGGAATCAGACTCACCTTGGAACTGGGCTGACATACCCAGGCCCAGCCCTGTCGTACCTCAACAGCCCCAGTCCTTGTTCTTTATGAGCTACCCAGGTGTTTCCGATGCACACCAGAGTTTGAGAACCCCTGCTCTAAGTTGTCATCTGACATTTCCATCAGGACTCAGCTTGATTATTTCTTTCGTTTGCAGTCATTTCTTGGTTATCTTTATCTCTAGAAGAAAGCCATAGCGTTAAAAAAAAAAAAAAATTAGTTGGATACATCATAATACATTTTGTTCTGTAACATGTATATGCTGAACATATGGAATTGCTATGTTTGTAAGCTGCAGACTTATGGTTTACTTTTATTTGTTTTAGTTTCTATTCCCCGATTCTGTTTGGTATAAAAGCAAATCAGCATTTCCTGGCCCATTCTAGCACTGGTGGCCCTTCACAGAGGGGACAGAGGCTTAGTCAGAAACACACTTGTTGGCAGGGACAAGCCAGCTGGAGTTTTTGTTACAAATCCCTCAGCCCCCTCAGGATGTTGAAAGTTGTCTACTTTGATATACACCATAGATTTGTAACATGTTTCCAACAGAAGAACCCCCCTTTCCCCCCCAAAAAAAAGAGACCTTAACCTGTGTGATGGGTGCTGGGAATGTTGTTTTCTATGCTATGGACAGTGAGGATTGGGGAGGGGCGGGCAAAGAGCACCTCTGGCAATTTCTAGAGGTTGGAGAAAAGAGGCTGACCCCTGGCTTCCAGGAGCCCCCACAGGCAGGTGTGTGTGGGTCAAGAGAGGCCTGGGTGAGTCACTCCTCTTGAGGGACAAGTGTGGGGCCCCCCAGCCCATCATATTCTCTTTCTCCTTCATCAGTTCCACTGCTGATGGGCTGTGGACCTCCTGAGAGCCCATAGCCCCCACTCCCTTTCCACCGTGGCACGGAGGTGGATCCACAGGAAGCCGCTTTTCCCCTCCTTTTTCCCCTTTTCACTCTTCATGTTCTTCCTTTTTCTGTTTTACTTCCTTCCTCTATGTTTCCCCTCCCTCTTTCTTTTTTCTTCTGTCTCTGTTCTTCTTTCTTCCTTGGACTCTGTTCTGACCCTCCTCTGACCGCCTCCCTCCTGCCTCTGAGTGACTCCACACACTGTTCCAAGCTGGTGTGAAGCTGCCCCTCCTGTGATAGCTTGCAGCAAACCCTGCATGTTCCTGGCCGGGAACCCAGCATCCTGCTGCCTGCTCCCCTCTCCTGGCTTTCCCACTCCTGACTCAGGCCCAGGGAGATCCCCTGGAGAAGGAAGGTGGTTTGTCTGCAGTGTTTCCTCGGTGTATATCTGGTGACTGCCCGCCAGCAGGCTGAGTGGGGAGGACGGTGTGGTCTGCCCAGGACCTCAGCATGGCCTCAGCAGCTAGGACAGGGCTGGCAGTGTTGGCAGTGGGAGGAACGAGGAGGTCAAGAGCAAGATACTTGCTGAGCTGACCCTGGACAGCCTTAGCATCATTGCCTGGGCCCCTCTCCCCTGCATGGAGATGCTGGAACTGAGTCAGGTGACCTTCTGCCGTCCTGGGCAGAGGCCACCATGGGGGTAGAGCAGAGGCCAGAAGATCAAGGTGGTGAAAAGTCTTCCTCTGTAGAACTAAGTTAGAGATTTAAGCAACATTTAGAAGTTAGACTTTGAAGAAACACTCTTACCAGAGGATATAAGGGAGGTTTGTTTCTGCTTCATTCCTGGGTGCCCTATTCCCAGGAGGAAAACTTTCCTTCAAATGATGAGAAAACTTCCAGGTGGTTGAAGCGGATCCCTGTCAGCTTCCTGGAGTCCTCCCAGGGGCAGCTCTGGCTGGGAGCAAGTTCTGGGCATCTAAGCCAGCCCAGAATTGGGCACAGTTGCTTAAAATAGCACAATTGTGCTCTGTCTACTTTCCTGTCTGGAAAGGACACAAGCTTTCTCTTGTACCTTCAGAACCAGGTCTCGGGGTGGGAGGCAAAGTTGGCAAGTTGGGACAGCTTCAAAGGCCCTGTTCTCACCAGGGCTCCTGCTACAGTTTGCCCCTTTGACAGGAAATAGATCTCATCACACCCTGTTTGTCTTACCTGCATTAAAGAAATGGGATGAAGGTATATCGTACAAAATACTGGGTAATCTGAAATCATTTTTAAAATCTCTTTTTGAATGTAGTTAAAGATGAACAGTGGAGTCAGGCTAGCAGAGTGTACCTATCCCATTTTGCCCATGCTGTAGCCCAGGCCCGTCCCTGCTGGTGCCTCCTGCCAAGAGGCAACCTTGGTGAGAGAGGAGAATTCTCCCTGAGGCAGACAATGGAGCGCTTCCTTCTGGTATCTAAGTGACATTCTTAGGAGTCAGAAAGTCTCCCTAAATTTCTTATATGTGCTCCAGAACCCACAAACAGTAAGGTCAGTTCTGAGAACTGGTCATTTCTCTGGAAACAAGTTCCATTTCACCTCAGTGGCATGGGAGTATGAAAGAAGGTCCCTGTCTCTTCCATGCCACCATCTATCTCCAGAAGAGGAACAGAATGTCACCTCCTAAGCCCAACTGCAGCCTGCACCTGCCCCAGGGCCACCTGCATCTTCGTTCCATTGTGGACCAGCTCCCGCCTTTAGCTACACATATTCCCAAGCAGACCTCCCAAACAGGCTAGGTCTTTGACAATAAACCCCATCTTAACAGATAGTTCTGAATAATGCAGTCTTCCTACCAGGTGTCACACAGATTTAGGATGCAATGCCAGTCCCAGAAAAGAACTCACGTACCCTCTTGCAATTAGTTATGCCGGAATTGGATCTGTCTTCAAATATGCAAATGTTTTGGCAAAGCACCTCCCTCCCTCAGGCAGACAGACCGTGTTCTGGGCTCCTGGGGCTGTCTGCTTGGCTTCCAGTCAACTGCCCCCCCCCCCCTCACCACACACCCTGTTGGTACTGTCAAAACTGGAACCCAGTAGGTGGTAGAGAGCAAAAAGCTACTTAAGGACTTTGGCATGATTATGTGTCCTAGTCCAGAATGTCTTTCTCACCAAGTATTAAATGCCCAAGAGTTTTAATTGCCTAATATTGGAACTGAAGCCACTGAAGAACGTCTTCATCCCCACACCATCTAGAGCAGAATTTTTCAACCTTCTTTATCTCACAGCACACTTGAACCTATAGTTCCAAGGCACACTTAAATTATGTTGATCCAAAAAATAATTTAAAAAATAGAATATACTTATTGTGCTTTGAACTACTTTTGAAAATAATTTAATTAATGATCTTTAAAATTTTTCATGGCACATCCAAGATCCTCTCACAGCACACCGGTTGAAAATCACTGGTCTAGAGGGCTTTGAATCTCCAGCACATGGAGTAGGTCTTTCCTGGCCCGACACGTGAAACTCACACCTCCTGTTTTCCTTCTGTCCTAAGCTCCCTTTCTAAATCTTAAAACCTGAACGTTAGCCAAGCTCTCCCGCCTCACTGGACCCCGCCAGCCTCTTCACTGGAAGTCCTTTCTGCCAACAGAGACATCTCAGAGAAGCTATAGTGGCCCCCACCTGGTCAGATTAGTGGGGTGCTCATTGCTGGGTGCCGCCAAGGGCCCCCCCATCCCACTTTCTTTGCTGATGATTGGCGTTCCCTCCTTCCGCCAAGGAACCCTCCTCCCTGCCCTCTGCAGCTTAGCTTCCGCCCAGGCAGGATTTTGCTCTTCCTCGGGGCTCACTAACACCCCTTTCTCTTTACCTGTCCCAAGAACTGGCCTGACCCAGAGTCCAGGAAACTGAGGGCTTTGATGAGAAGGAGTTGTTCAAAAGACAGCTGCAGGATACCACTAATTCTGATCTCATTTGTTTGAAGATGTAGTAGTGGGACCAAGCAATTAAAGTTCATGCCTAATTTTTTTAATTTTGAAAGAAACTTATTTTATCATTGCCTTCTTTTGCAGGATTTAACCTTTTTCTTCCCTTTTGTGGGCTTTGTGTTGCTTGTGCTTCACCAAGCATATTTGCTTTCCAAACACTCCATATCTTTCCTTTGCAAAAGATCACTGGTACACTCCTCGGTTGTTTTCGTGGCTTTGCATTTCTGTTTTTTTTCTCTCCCCGTTTATGCCTCCGTGACTTCTCTGTGGCCTCTTGTTTGCTCACCCTCTTTTGTTTATTGCAGACCACCCCTATAATGACTCGTCCTTAAGAAACCACCCTGACATGTACAGTGGTGAGTTGCGGCGGTAACCTTGGGAGTAACCTCGCCTATCCTAACCCTAGTTCGCCTAACCTGACTGATACCATGTCATTAACTCCTGCTGGGTGGCAGGTCTAACAACTAGCCTGCCCAGGGTGCCCAGCTGACACCTCCACAGGCTGCCTGCAGTGTGGGGATTTGAGGGGACTCACGTGGTGGCGTGGTCTCCTCTAACATGCAAGCCTCAAGTTGCAGAATTCTCAACAAGTTGTTCAAACCAGGGTAGGACTTCAAAAGAGCTACTTGAAAAATAGAAGCCTTCACTGAAAAGTAGAAACTTAGGAATTGGTGGTGGATAGTTGAAGAATATCAGAGAATAGCAAAGTTCCCACAGTGAAAAGGAAAGAGGAAGTCACTGGAAAAGGAAGCAGAAGGCTTCTTAGTTTAGGGAACTATTTGTGTCCCGATATGAACTCCCTGCTTTGTAGTTTAGCCTTAGTTACTGGGAGTACCCAACCATCACATTCTCAGTGATGTCCTGTGTCTCTTTGAAATCCATTTGGGGGTACACATGTTGGCTTACACCTGTAATCCCAGCACTTTGGGAGGCTGAGGAGGGAGGATCGCTTGAGGCTAGGGGTTTGAGACCAGCCTGGGCAAAATAGTGAGACCCCATCTCTAAAAACAATTTAAAAGTTAATTGGATATGGTGGCTCATGTTCATAGTCCCATTTAATCAGGGGACTGAGGCAGGGAGATTACTTGAAACCAGGAGTTCGAGGTTACAGGGAGCTTGATTATTCCATTACACTCCAAAGCCTGGGCTATGAAATAAGACCCTATCTTTAAAAATAAAATAAAATAAATTCATCTTGGAAACAGGGGCAAGAGTCCAGCTCTGAGTTGTTGTGGAAGGAAAATGAAGTTGGACCCTCACCTGTGTCTCTCCTCTCCTATGATAGTAGACAAATCTAGTGCCCACCAGGCCACGCTTGTCAGTTGTGGAACAATTACCATGAGGGGTGTTTGTAATTCATCACACAACTGGTTGCCCAGTCTGATTGGCTATTTCCACATCTGAGTTACCCGTCACCATGGCTCAAGAATGTCTTCGTTTCCTTTAGCAGCCAGTGGAGGCATCATTTGCTGACGTTGGCAAGGCAGCTGGGCCCCATCATTAGTTATGCCTTGGAAGCTGAGGCTGCAGGTCCCCAAGGGGGTCATTGTGGGCTCAGGTAGATAGGAGGTGTCTGTACTGTGATGTGCTAATATAAACCATGATCAGTGACTGGAGTGGGGAGTGGATGAGGGAGCCAGGGCCAAGGAGGGAGGCAAAGTCTTTAACTTGGGACCAAACAGCTAGAACCACACTGAGATTCTGCCAAAGAGATTTACTGCCCGAGGAAGTAGGGGACCTTTGTTGGATTCTGGGCATTGATTGTTTTCAAGATAATGGGGCCAACCCCTATTGTGTCAAGAGCCCCACAGCATGAGTGTGGAATGTATGTTTTTCTAAATTTGATTCCAGATAATCTATAATAGAAAATATTCTGAAAGCCAGCATATATCAGAGCCAGAATGTCCCTTTGGGTCCAGGCTTCTCACTTTATGTAAGATAAACCACATGGAGAGCATACACGTAGAGTTGTTTTATCAATGGAGTATGTTGGAGTGAATCTGGCCACTTAACCTAGTTTGGGACAGGTGGTGCATATTATTACAAGAGCATGAGTGGGAGTTTCGAGAAACACCCAGGACTATGAACCCAAGCAAAGCTTAACAGAGCTTGCATGCAGACTGACCCCTTGTCCTCAATCCAAGGAAGAACAGGGCTGACCCAAGTATGAAGCTGCTGGAAAGGATATAAAGTCAAGGTGAGGCAAGAAATAGAACATAAAAAGGAAGGAAGGAAGGTGACTTCCTTTCTGAATTCAGGGAGCTGGACAGAGAGATGCTATTGATGAAAAATGGCCAGTATTTCTCTTTGTTTGGCTTTGAAATATGGTGTATCACTTTTGTAGCAGTAGGACCACCCCAGACCTATATTTTGTTTGGATGATTTCTAGAGTGGGTTGGCATCCTATGGACATATGCTAGATGCTCCCTGACCATCTGAAAAGCAAGGGAGGCTGGTCTGAGGTGGGAACTTGCCACTTGAGGACTCACCCAGGCAAGGAGACTAGGCAGCTGAGAGTGCTCTCTGTGAGATAGACTGCCTGGAATTAAATGCAGGGTCCAGGACGTGCCATTGAGTGATGTTGGACAAGTCATTTAGTGGCTCAGAACTTTAATTTTCACATCTTCCAAATGGGTATGTTACCTGCCTTATATGATTGTCGTGAGGGTTAAACATGAAAACGTGCACATGGTTCACAGCTGGTGCTGGACACACCACATCAGTGCTTCACAGATGTTACTCATTACTGGTTTAAAGGAGATGGTGTAGTGTTGACTGTGTCATGGGTCCTTCTATGCATCTGAAATTAAGAGGGACCCGGACAACTTGAAGAGAAGCTAAGGGAAGAATTGTAGGCCCAATTATAGGGAGAAAGAGGGAGAAATTTTAAGGCAGACTAGAGAAACAAAAGCTGTTCAGATTTCAGCTATGCTGAGAACAAGACAAAAAGCCTCAACTGCTGCACAAGGGATTTTGGTTAGACTCACAGAAGAAATTTCCTGGCAGTGAAAGGTATCAAATGTTACTAGACAGAGAGTTTTTCTTATCTTTTGGGGTGGTTTAACCAGCCATTCCTAGAGCCAGAGAGGCCGATGAGATGCCAAAAATCCAGTCCTGTGAGTCTCGGGTTCTCAATTCTGAGAATCAAAGCAGCGAAGTCGTCTGGGTGGAAGATTCAGCTGCCCCTCAAAGCTGTTTTGGGCAAAAGCCCTTGAACACATCTGATTCACTCGCCTCTCATCCTGCTAACATGCAGCACTTCACAGAAAGGAGCTTGTCAGCTCTCTTGACCTATCCTCCAGCAGGGGATTATCAGGAAGCATTTTTTATTGGACCACTAAAGCCAATGTGGTGGAGGCAGTGTCATCTCCTGATGTCCCCTAGCTGATCATATCCCCCCAGAAACCCAGGAGCCCACTCCAACCCATAGCGTATAGGAGCAGGAGAGGACAGGCTGTCCTTGGGCAAGATGTCAGATGCACCCACGTGGGAAGCTCTTCCTGAGTCCACGCAGATGTAAGCTTTAGCATACGGACTCTGAATTTAATCAGGGATTTGGTCAGACCCACCCTGAAGATCAGAGAGAGTAACAGAAACATCCTCAGGGTAGACAGGCTCTCCAGGATCCCTGCCTCCATGGTTAAGGAAGGTTTCCTATGACATCCAAAAGGAAATGGTCAGTAGAATCTCTTGTAGTAATCACCTTTACCTTAAAGAGTCTTTTTATATGTGCTTCTCCAGATAAGTAAATTAGGGACTCTCCTTTGGGAACAGTGGCTCCCAAAGCCACCAGCTGGCTTAACCTTCCTGAATTTTCATATAAATTCCTCCTGCTGCAGTTGGTCACATTTCATCAGAACCTCCCCTGTGGGGCCAGCCTTCTTGTTCCTTAATAACAGCTTGTGTCCCCCTGACTCTTCTTCAAGCTTTCCATGCCTGTAAGAATCCAGTTGAGATGCCTTTGGAGCATCTCAGTTCCTTTCCAGCTTGGGTCTAAGCTTATTTAACAGCCACTGAGGAGAGAAGGAATCTTATCTGAGAGAGTACGAACACGTAGTGCAAGAGTTTCACCAGAGCGGCTCACTAAGACAAAAATATCTTTCTCCTTCACCTCTCATGCCCTTGACTTTTCTTCGATCTGAATAGGAAAGATATTCCCAAAGCTAACTGTCAGAAGTAAGGATGGGTAAAATGGGTGTAGAGGGCAAGTTTTTGATGCAAAATGGTCTAGAATTGAAACCAGAACTAGCTATGACCTTGGGCAAGTCTGTTGACTTCACTGAGCCTCAGTTTCTTTTCCTGAAAATGGGAATAAGGCCTCTCCCAGGATGGTTTTGAGGATTAAATATGATGACAATGTGGGCAGAATTGTTAGCACAGTGCTCGGCCCATCATAAATGGACACCAAATTGTGGGCCTGCTGATTACCTCTGACTTCCAGTTTCACCTTCTCCCTTTTTGTTTTAGGAGAAGAACTTTGGCTTGTTTCCCAGTTGCTTCTCCTGCTTTCTATAGTTGTTAGCCCACATCCTACAAATGCAGTGTTGCTGTATCTTTTTATAGTCACAACTACAGTGCATCCAGGCCCCCACAATGGGACTTTGTGCTAATTTTCCTCCCTCCCATCCTTATTGCTTTGCTGGTCATGTGTGCCTGTGTGTTGCATGCTATGGTGTGAAGTAAACGTCCACAGGGTCACAGACGTATTTGCAGAGTTTGCCCCCCGCATGGGAGGAGTATGACGACTAAGCTGGGACCTCTTCCATGTAGCAGCAGGATTCCCAGCTCTTGACAGATTCACCAACCTGACACCACAGCATCTTGCTCTAGAAGCTCCTTTTCCTCATCGCGCCCTTGACTTTGTGTCATCTTGTCTCTCTGGTTGATTCCGTGACAGTGGGTGGGAGGAAGCTGCGGCTAGTGTCAGGCTTCCTTGGTGTTGGGCATTGGAAGCTACAAGGGCTGTAGATATAGACGGTAACCGATTAACCATATAATGGATTAATCCCCTCAGTAGCCACTGTTGTGTATGTATGTGCTGGTGGGCCAGATAGATAAGGACGTCTACAGAGAGGAAAAATAGCATGTGGGGTAGATAAATGTTTGCCTTCTGTTTTTCTTCACCCCCTTTAATTCATTTATCCCACAAACATGTAGTAAACACTTGCTGTGCGCTGTGTATTGTGCCAGCAGCCTAATTACCTCTGTATGTGATTCATCCTTCCTTCCCCTGACAAAAAGATGAAGTAGATGCAAACTCTATGAAAAGTGCTTTGCCAGCAGCCAGGGAGGACAGAGGACAGGAGTCCTGACGGGCCAGCCAGAGCCCAGTGAATCCAGCAAGCTCCTGCAGGAAACAGGGACAGAGTTCTCCACCACTCTGTCCTCACTCTGCCAGCACCAATTAAACCCCGAGATAAGTGCCTTTGTCCTCGTCCCAGGCGTCTCTGAGGGCTCCCAGCCCCGGCAGCTCTGCTCTCCCGCCACCTCTCACTTGTCCAGCTGAGCCTAAGACTTATTAAGCTCATGAGGAAGCTCAGCTTATATTCTTGTTTTTAACCAGTCTTGTGTCCAGCCATACTCCTTTAGGCAGGGGGTGCCTTCTCCAGTTTCCTGATTGCCTTGAAGTTCCAAGGTGGAAGGTCCTTCTCCCTTCCATCTTACGTATTTCTGTAGAGCTGCACAAAGAGTTCTGGGGGACAGGTGAGGCTCGGGTAAGGTGGAGTCCCCTCTACTGTAGGTGGGCCCAGACTGGCAATACCCACAGAAACAGCCATTCTAAAAATCCCATCTCTACGAGCCACCTGGCCTTCAAAACCCACTGGATTTCATTGATTTCAGGCCCATGACTGCTCCAGCCTAGTTGAATTGTAGATCACCCTTTCTCCCCCTCCCCCAGGACCTCACATGCAATTACCACCCCTCTGCCCACCCCCCTTCCAAAGTCATTAGTGAGGAGGCAGAATGATCTTGGCCCCTGAGTGATTTCCTGTCATCTCTGCTCATTAATTCTCTCCATGTCTTTGCTAAACCATTAATAACTCTCCCTGCATCTTTCAATGTGTGGGGGGCTTTCTGCCTCCACCCCAGCTCCCTGTCTTCAGGGTCACAAAGAACAGATTTTCTGTCCTGGGGCCCCCAATACATGCTTCCCTGTCTTCCCCACTCCTGGCTGGGGGGGTAAGGACTGCTGCTGAGATGGCCTGCCCTTGGGGCCACCACAGTGGCCTCTGGGATTCCAACAGAAGATGCTCAGGAACTAGACTTCTATTCCAGGGAAGGGGAGGTCTGAGCTCTGAGGGAAGCTGGGTGCCTCCCGGCAGATCCTTTCAGAACCTAGGACTTCCCACACTCACGCTGGCAGGGCTGAGGAGCCCCGAGCTTCCTAACACACCTCATTTAATGATGCCCATGTCCGCGGGGGTGGTTTCATCTGGGAGGGTCAGGCAGGAGACATGGTGACATTTCTCTCTAGCCTGACAATGTTGGCCACGTGGGGTCAGCCCTCTGGAAGGAGGCTCACGGAGTCTATTCTGTTCTGTTTCAGCCCGAGGTGTTGCAGAAAGAACACCCAGCTTCATGTATCCCCAGGGCACTTCGAGCAGTCAGATGGTGCTTCGGGGCATGGACCTCCTGCTGGAGTGCATCGCCTCTGGGGTGTACGTACTGTCTGCACCTCCCCATCCAGCCACCCTCCAGGAGGAAGGGGAGGGAGTTCGTCCCTGCTCTGTCCTGGCCACATTTGGGGTTATATCATTAGTATAAGAGAAGCAAACAGCCCCTAGTGAGCATAACTTTGCAAATCATAGTCATCTCTGCCTCATTCTGGCCATCTCTGTTCTGGACAGGGAGACGAGGAGGTGGTTAGGCATCCTATGTGTGCATCAGTATCTCGCGGGGCTTAACCAAGTCCCCAGGCTCTCAGAGCTGAGCATCGTCCTGGGGAGGATCAGCTCTTACAGGACATGGATCATCCAGGGCCCAAGAACACTTCTTGAACACCTGGGTGTCCCAGGCTCTGTGGCAGAAGAGAAGGGCCACATTTTGTGATAAATCCTTTGTTTCCTGCTAGCCCAACACCAGATATCGCATGGTACAAGAAAGGTGGGGACCTCCCATCTGACAAGGCCAAGTTTGAGAACTTTAATAAGGCTCTTCGTATCACCAACGTCTCCGAAGAAGACTCTGGGGAGTATTTCTGCCTGGCCTCCAACAAGATGGGCAGCATCCGGCACACGATCTCGGTGAGAGTAAAGGGTACGTTGTGTGTATTTCTCATTATGATTATTTTGCCAACCCTAAACACCATGACCACCCTTCCCTCTGATGGTGGTTGGAGTCAGAGTGAGTGGGAGAACCTTTCAACACACTGGTTAGTGGCAACAGTGACCTGCCACGGACGGTGCCACCCTGGAGGTGAGAGTGTGTACATGCACGTGCTTGGGCAGGGCAGGGAAGGAGACCCACGCCGACCATCATCCTACTGCCCTTGGTGCCCGGGCTCCCTCAGCAGGTGAATTCCTCCCATGGCCCGTTTGGATCACACCCAGAGCCTTTTCTTTCTTTCATTTTGCATCCCCGTTTGTGGCGTGTCGTCTTAGCCCTGTGCTGTCTGTGTACTTGTGCATGGTGCTGTGCTGCTTTTTAAAGATGGGGAGTCACCATGGCCAAAATTATTCTTTTAAATCACTTCCCTCCCCCGCAAAGCAGGGTGGCTCACCTGATCTATCACAGGCAATAGAGCACACATCTTTATGGGTCTCGGCCGTGTGTGTGGGCAGTGTCAGTGACGTCGCAGCCTGGGGCTGCATGGATGATTGGGTGATGAAGTCTGAGGCTGGAATACAGGAACTTTCTCTATTTTTTTTTTTTTTTTTTTTTTGAGACAGAGTTTCACTTTGTCATCCTCAATAGAGTCCTGTGCCATCATAGCTCACAGCATTAAACTCTTGGGCTCAAGTGATCCTCTTGCCTCAGCCTGCAAAGTATCTGGGACTACAGGTGCCCGTCACAATACCTGGCTATTTTTAGAGACAGGGTCTCGCTCTTGTTCAGGCTGGTCTTGAACTCCTGAGCTCAGACAATCCACCCACCTTCAACTTTGAGAGTGCTAGGATTACAGGCCTGAGCCACCACACCTGGCCAAGTACAGGAACTTTCTTAGCACACGGCCTATTTATCTTGTGACCTTGGTTTCAGTACCACACACAAACTTAGGGGTTCTTAGCTTTTGGAGGGATAACAAGATCTTTAGGAGAATATGCTCTAAAAGACCTTTGCTCAAAAAAATTTACATTTCCATGTATTAACAAAATTGTCCAAACTGTTGAAAGGGTGGCCAGCTAAGAACTGCTCTAATCAAAGTCCAGTGCCTAAAGAAATGAATATAAGGCCTTTCCTAAGTGGTCTGATCTTGCAATGACAGAAATCCAGAGGGGCCAATCCAGAGGCCACCTTACCACCTTCGCGGCCAGTGGAGGCCTTAGGTGCGCACCAGAAACACCTGTTGCCTCTGAAAGCATCAGCCATGCAGGCCTCCCCTGCATGGGGGGATTCTGACTGAGTTGGCCGGAGACAGGCCCCAGAATCCCTATTTTTTTAAAAGCTCACCAAAGGATTCTATTGAGCAGCCCCAGTTTAGAACTATTGTTCTGTGGACTCAAAATAGGTCAGCAGCTGTGCAGCCAGGCTGGCCAAATGTAGAGACCACATCATCCCAGGAGGACAGGCCCCAGGTGGTGAGGACCTGGTGCTGGAGACACAAAGACTCCTGCCATCCATTCACAAGGGCTCTGTTTGGTTTCTTCTGCCTGCTTCACACTATCTAACTCCCTTGCCTGTGCCTGTCCTTGTCTTTCAGCTGCTCCCTACTGGCTGGATGAACCCAAGAACCTTATCCTGGCTCCTGGTGAAGATGGGAGACTAGTGTGTCGAGCCAATGGGAACCCCAAGCCCACTGTCCAGTGGATGGTGAATGGGGAACCTTTACAATGTAAGTAACAAGCCATCATCCCACTTGACTCTCCTCTCTCTTGTCCTGAGCTCCAGATCCCTGTCTGTGGCTGGTGCTGGTTGCACTGGAAGTGAAGGAAAAAGAGTAGCCCATGGGAAGCTGCTTCTCAGCAGCTTTGGACATCTCAGGAGGCAGGAAATTTGGCTTATTTTTGTATGACAGGAGACCAGGAGACCTGTGGTTATGTTCCCAGAGTTGGGGGGTTTCTGCTCCCTTGGGGGTTTTCTTAAATCTCTGCAGAAGCACCTTAACAATTACAGAACCCAGTTCAGGGTCTGGGGACTGTGGCTGCATCACTGAGCATTTAGGCTCTGAGTGATGGCCAGATCTTGGAAGTGAGAGAGAGCTCCATAACCCGGTACTGATTACGCAAATCCCACTCTCTGCTGATGGTAAAGGAAGAAACAGAAATTATATGATAATGTGAAAGATTATGGTTAGCTACAAGGAAGAACTTCCTTTGAGAATAGAGACACAGTTGCAGCTTATTGAGGAGGCATAGTCTTCAGGGAAATTTAATCTTGCCCAGATGGATGGAGTAACTCCAGCCCCCTTACAGCCAGTGGTCTTGATCAAGTTTTCACATATTTCCTCCAGTTGCATTTTACTTTCTCTAGGGGTCAAAGGAAATATAAATAATGCTATCAACCAAATAGGGCAAAAAAATAGACGTGCAGAAGTCAGCATCTAACTCAAGAGCAGCATCCGGTAGAAGCAGGTAGAGGCAAGGGAGTCAGCTAGAGGAGATGTTGTGACACGGATTGTGTGCCAGGCGCTGCACCCCTGTTACTGCTTTTATGTTGGGCATTAAAGGTAAGAAAACAAGACTCTTGTTGGTGAAGTGAACTGCCTGAGATGAGATGGCCCAGATGTGGTGAACTGTGAGTCTGCAACACCTGTGCCAGCTGGTAGTGCACTTAGTTGTCCCCAATAAATATTATTTCCCTGGCTACAAACAGATTTGGACACCGCCTGGCCTCCGGGGCTTTCTGTCCTAACAGAACTTTAGGGATAAGGCAGGCAGTGGTACTAAACTTCACAGCATCATTAAATAAATGCAGCCCAGGACTTGCAGCTGAGCCTTGGTCTTGGAAAAGTCACCTGTCACTCTCCCCAGGGAACACGTGAGGGGAATGATGGAGGAGAGTTGGTTCCCTGGGAATTTCCAGACATAGAGACATTCAAGTTGCTGGCACTGCCTGCCTCGGTGCCTTGTGGCTGAGTGGGGACCTGGGGATGGATGATAAGGATGCTGACCTTGTCTTCATTTACCTACGGCTGACGCCCCATTTCCAGCACAGACTCGCTATCTGTGGAGTGGCGCCTGCAGGCCAGACTCCTCCACCCTCCTCTGCTGACTTCCCTCATAGGTCTAGGTAATCCCGAGTGAGTTCATGGACTCTGCCAGCCAAATCATCTGTTTCCCAGTACAGAAATCTCAAGGAGAAAAGTCACCTAGTGGTTAAAGCTGAGTGGCAATTCTTTACATTTCTAGAATTTTTTTTATAGCTCATTATCATTCTCTTACCTTAGCTTTCCTTAGAGTAGGGGAAAGATGAGACCGATTCTTCTCCATTTTTTGGAGGAAGGAAATGGGGCCCAGAAGAATTTGTTGATTTGCCCCAGATCTCAGAATTCCCAGTGATGTGTGGACAAACCAAGACACACACACACACAGCCACTCCCTAGCCTCTACTCTCTGCACCCCAAGCTAGCAGTACTAGGAGAACTGAAGGAGGGAATGTTCTGTCTCGGGTTAGAGCTTGGGGGAAGACCTAGGATTTTGGCAATAAGGACTCTTTCAGTTTTCATCAGGAACTGGCTTACAAGGTTTACTTTGTGAATGTTTAGAAAATGTCTGCTCAGAGGGTGGGGCAGGTGATAGGCTCTATTTGTATTTTGTCTTATACTTTCAAAACACATTTACATATATGCATATTGGATAATGACAAGAATAACCAGTATGTGCTAGGCCTTCTGCTAGTCAGTTTATATGTGCATGAAATCTCAGGCTATCTTCACAAAAATCCCAGGAGGTGACATGTTATTCCCATTCTGCAGACAAGGAAACTGAACCTCAAGGTGATTAAGTGATGCTGGTAGGTGATGTGGTTAGAATTCAAACCCCTTTCCATTTCCAAGCTCTCAATCACACCTGCCTAGCTGTTACATAGTTCAAGCAGGAAGTCATATTCCAAATATCCTAGACTAGACTAAACTTCAGCAGGGTAGGTGAAGGGCCAAGGTCACACAGCTCAGTAGTGGTGAGGCCAGAAGCCAGGTCTTCTGGGATCCACCCAAGACTCTCCCCCACACCCCAGTCATACTCAGGAGCCCTGGCCTGAGCCCCAAATGCCCTTCACTTTGCCCTCCCCATCTCTCACAAGGAGTGTCTCTTCCTTATCTATAGCGGCACCACCCAACCCAAACCGAGAGGTGGCTGGTGACACCATCATCTTCCGAGACACCCAGATCAGCAGCAGGGCCGTGTACCAGTGCAACACCTCCAATGAGCATGGCTACCTGCTGGCCAATGCCTTTGTCAGCGTACTGGGTGAGTGTGTGCTTCACAGCAGTCTCCTCCACTCTCCTGCCATGGAGTTGCCCTGAGGCTTGGTTATGTCATGGGGTGCCTTTTCTTCTCCAGAGATTGGCCAGGCTGGGTGAGGTGAGAGGATGTGGGGATGGGAAGCATGGAGCACTTAAAATCCACAGAGTAGGATGAGCAGACAGGGTTATTTCCATCAGAGAAGTCAGTCTTCATCCCCACCCTCCCCGGGTGAGAGAGTGGGTCTATCTCATCTCTCTGGTGCATCCATGGTGACTTTCCCAGGTTCTTGGGGGGATCTCAGGGTGGGCAATGGTCCTAAGTATGTGTGCTGCAGCCCTGAGCACTGAGAGGGGGAGCTATGAGGTGCTTTGGGTTGTGCGGGAGCAGCTACACAGCCTGCTGGATAGTTTGGGGAAAGCCTTTGCAAAGCTGGACTGCATATAAGGTAGGTTGAGGGTAGATGGACAAACTTACCTCTTCCTCACCTAACCCTTAGGGTCTTCTGGAAGGAGGGGAGGTGAATAGGGGAAGTGTCTTGGTGCTTAGAGAGCTACTATAAGGAGAAGGCGTGTAGTAAAAGTAAGACCAAGGGGGAAGAGATGCAGGAATTAGACTCTGCACCCAACATCGGTTCTCTGGGAATTTCAGATGTGCCCCCTCGGATGATGTCGCCCCGGAACCAGCTCATTAGGGTGATCCTTTACAACCGAACACGGCTGGACTGCCCCTTCTTTGGGTCTCCCATCCCCACACTCCGATGGTAAGTTCCAGAAGACGAGGCTTTCCCAATGATAGGTATTCAGCAAGACCTGGGAACCTTCAAAGGTCGTTGTAGCTGAGGGGAACTTGGCAGATCACCTGGGTGATCCAGATAGGGAAACCAAGGCCCAGAGAGGGGCAGAGACTTGCTAGGGCCGCCCACTGTTTGGAGACAGACCTTACAGAGCTCAGGGCTCCAAACCCCACAGTCCCACTCGGTGGCCACTGCCCCACACGGGCCGCCCCTTCTCAGTGTACCGCATGTTCTGCTGCTCTGTTGTGAGGTTTAAGAATGGGCAAGGAAGCAACCTGGATGGTGGCAACTACCACGTTTATGAGAATGGCAGCCTGGAGATCAAGATGATCCGCAAAGAGGACCAAGGCATCTACACCTGTGTCGCCACCAACATTCTGGGCAAAGCTGAAAACCAAGTCCGCCTGGAGGTCAAAGGTAAAAGGGCACAGGTGGGAGTTCAAACTGGCAAGGAAGCCCCGCTGCAGTTACCCATGTGTGATATTCACAGTGAAAATGCCCCATCCCTGATGTTGAATCCTGAGTGGGCTGCTCGGTGTGCCACCTGTGTCTTCACTGACCCAGGTGCCGGAAGCACCACGTCAGCTTATTACCAGCCTGGTCCGGAGGGAACTGACAAGGGAAACTGCTGCCCACACCACCCCCCAGTACCACCCTGGAAGTTACATCCTATGTTCCCAAACCTGACAGGAAGGATTTGGATTACCATCAGGGGTTACCCTGGACCTTCCCTCCACTCATACAACTGTGCACTTTTTGAGTCACCTGTAATTGGTCAGGTGTGTCACACTGTGTGGCCCCAGGGGGCAGCTGGGCAGAGAACAGGTCAGCAACAAGCTCCTTGGGCTTCTCCACAGACCCCACCAGGATCTACCGGATGCCTGAGGACCAGGTTGCCAAGCGGGGCACCACGGTGCAGCTGGAGTGTCGCGTGAAGCACGACCCATCCCTGAAACTCACCGTCTCCTGGCTGAAGGACGATGAGCCGCTCTACATTGGAAGCAGGTTTCTGTGCCTCCCTTCTCTCTGCCTGGTACTGGCTTGAGGGGCGTTTTCTTTTCCCTTCCTCTTGGTAACACACTGAAGAGCCCAAGGTCAGGGAACCTGTGTCATGTATGTCACTATGAGCTATTGAGGATGGCCTGGGTGACTCCTCCCAACTCAGGGAGAACCCTGCCTGCACCAGTCTCGCTCCTTGCTGCCAGCTCCCTGCTTCTCTCGCCTTCACTCCGTTCTCTGCTCCCTCTCTCTTCCCCAGGCCTGTCTCTCTTCACTTCTTCCCTCCCTGTCTGCTCTCACACCTCCTCTTCCTTCTTGTCTTTTTGCCCCATCTTGTCTCCTTTTCCTCTGCCACATCACAGCCTGTCTGCAGTACTCCTGTCCTCCAGTAGAGGGCAGGACCATCCCGAGCCAACTGTGCCCATTGTGGTTAGTGGTTCTCAGACCTCACTGCACCTGGGCCCACGTCTGGGCCCTCTAACCCCAGATTCTGATATCACTGATGTAGGAGTAAGACATTGACAGTGTTTAAAAGTCCCCCTATGGTTTCTAATGTGCATTCAGAAGTGAGAATCTCCAGTGGGAGCCTCCCTCCCAGAATTCTGCACTGTACCTCCTCCATCTCAGGGGCTAGGTTCTGCGGGCCCTGCAGTTGGATGTGGCACCAGCTGTTTCCAGCCATCACCTGACATTTGCAGGGGTTTACCCTGCAGGTAGGCACAGGCCTTCCTTTACTTAGTTGGTGCTGACAGCTTTACAGCCCACTTACTCTGGTTCCCCTCCTTCCTCTGTCGGAGACAGTTCCAAGCAGTCCAGGGATAGGCTGGCCTGAGCCTGGGTACAAAGAAGACGTATCTGGGTTGACGATGGACAAGGCTGCAAGTTCAAGAAGAGAAATACCAATCTGCTTTGGGGGAGGGATAGGCCTCATAATACCCTAATCTAGGAGGGGTGCACAGCACTATAAAGGCACAGAAGCAGACACAGGTGTGGAATTTGAAGGCACCAATGTGGTTCAGGGCCACTTGAGCTCCGTCCACTTCCTTTTCCCCTTTGTCAAGTACTGTAAGTGTTCCAGGGGACTGTGAAGCCTTGCCTTGTCCGAGCTTTGAGGGAGAGCCTCATATCCCCCAGGAGGAGCTGAGCCTCATATCCCCCAGGAAGTATCAGGCTGTGATACTTCCCTCTCCCTTCTGACTTGAGATGCCCCCTCCAGGAAGAAAGCAGTGGACAATGCCCAGCACCCCCCCATCACATTCCTCCAACCCCTCCATGGTACCTTTGCAGGATGAAGAAGGAAGATGACTCTCTGACCATCTTCGGTGTGGCAGAGCGGGACCAGGGCAGTTACACGTGCGTCGCCAGCACCGAGCTGGACCAGGACCTGGCCAAGGCCTACCTCACCGTGCTAGGTAACTGTCGCTGCTCACCCTGGCACTGACCGCCCCCACCCTGTCTTCCTGGCAGCCAGAGCAGCAGTAGCTCTGGACAGTTCCAAGGGCAATGCCTGTGGTCAGTGGGCTAGCCAGGTGTGGTGATCTCTTGCCTTTTGATCTCAGGGTTAGGAAGCTACCACTTTCAGAGTAAGCTGGTCTGCGCAGCTTACTGCCTAAGTAGAATCATTAATCTCAGATGAAGGATGCCTGAGTGATACAGAAAAAGTGGAAGGAGTTGCTTATTGTGTTCATTTTTACCTTTCTTACAGCTAACTCTAAACCACTAAGACGATTAAAACAATCCATCATTAAAACAAGACTGAGTTTTGTGTTTGTGCTTCCAACGATCACCGCCAGTCTTCCTCCCCTTCCCACCCTGTTCCTGGGTTTGGGTGGCATTTCACAGTGTACTATGCCCTGAACAAGATGATGCTGTCTCTTCCTATCCTTGTGTCCACACTGGACTATAATTACTAAACTACTGAAAACCGAGGGGAAGGGGGCCTCTCCCTTCCAGTGAGGCAGATCCCTGCTGTCCCCTTGTCACATCTGTCCTCACGCTGGACACCTGCTGCCATTAGCACTGGTGCAGTAGAAAGGCACAGCTGCTGGAAAGAGTGTGCCCGGTCGTATTGGAATGTTCCATCCCCAGCTGTGGAGGAAATACAAGATGGCCTCTGTAAGGGTGGGGGGTTCTCCATGGAGGGGAGAATGAGCCTGTGTGTGGAATACCTCAGCCCTGGGGCAGCTGTTCCAGCCTCGGCTGCCTATTGGCATCCTTCTGCAATACCTTTAACCCTGGATAACCTGCTAACCTGGTTAACTCATCTTACCTTTGCAGCTGATCAGGTCACTCCAACTAACCGTTTGGCCGCCCTGCCCAAAGGTAATTCACACTAATCATGGGCCCTCGCCAGCACCCTCTGTAGACACCTAGGGGTGGAGTCTAGGGGGAGGAAGTCCTTTGGGGAAGGATCACAGTGTGAAGGCTCCTGATGGCACCCCCCTTCCCCACCACTTTGGCCTCTTTTCAGGTGTGTGTGTGTTCATCTCCCTGAGCCCACAGCACTGCTGATTTTACCCGTCCTTTACCCCCAGACATCTCACTACTGCCTGGGGGCAGCCTGTTCTCCCTAGAAGTGTTTAAGGGCCAGTCAAGGAGCCCACTCCCTTCGGATTAACTGTAGGGCTGTCCTTCCACGGTCTCCCACATCTGCTAGGATCTGTCTTTCACAGTCTGTACGTACATGGTTGCACACACTCATAAATGGGATGCAGGACTCGCCTTCTGAATCCCTCCAATACCCAGCTGGACTCAGGGGGGCAAGACGAAGGGAAAATCTTGCCTCCCTCCACCAGTCAGTGGCCGCGTGCCTTCTTCCCAGGGCAGGATGGCATTTACACCCACTAAAGCAATCCCAGTGAGATTAGCACCCCCAAGAGGTGCTGCCCCTGTCACTCTTTAGAAGTCTTCTGGGGTTTCCTCTGTCCTCCTGTCACTGAAACTTCTAGACCAAGTCTCCATCTCCTCTCTGGCCCGGTCCTCTTTCTTTGTTGCCCCTCCAGCCCTCCCAGCACCTACATGCCTTGCTCAGCACCCCAAATGCCTTTACTGGGCTCCCGTCCCCTCAAAGCCTTGGCACACACAGTAGAGAATAATTATCATGAGAAAATGGGACAATCTCACAAGTCCTCATCACCTTTCTAAATGTTGTGAGCACAGGTCAGATGAGAAGGCAGCAGAGCTAGAATGGCCGTGCTCCTGGTTCTCTGGAGGGCTGGAATTTGGGGGTTCCTTTTTGTTCTTCCTCAGCCCCCTGAGGGAAGGGGGTGAGGGTGGCCTTGTGCTCACCTCACAGGGCAGGCTGTGGTTAGATCGTGCTGGTAGTAAAGACCTAAGCTGCACAGGGATCTGTCCAGGGCAAGGGCCAGCACGAGGCCAGACCAGCTCTAACTCAGGAGCCCTGCGTGGTGTCTTCTCCCTCTGCTGCCAGGACGGCCAGACAGGCCCCGGGACCTAGAGCTCACCGACCTGGCTGAAAGGAGTGTACGGCTGACCTGGATCCCAGGGGACGATAACAACAGCCCCATCACAGGTCAGCACAAGGCCCCTGAGCTCCAAAACCAGAAAAGATGGTAACCCCAAATGGTAACAACCTTGAACCAAAGACCTGCCTTTGGTCACTCTGGTCCCACATCTGCTATTCTCAGGATGCACAGAGGTCTTGTTTTCCCTTCCTATGTCTTAGGAAGAATTCTGCCTGTGCCTTTGTCTATGTGAGGGAGGTTGATAGACCCCACGAGGAAGTGCTTTTAAAGAAGAATGCTGCTAACTCAGCTCCTAAAACTGATCTGTCTTCCCTGCCCACTCAGACTATGTTGTCCAGTTTGAAGAGGACCAGTTCCAACCAGGTGTCTGGCATGACCATTCCAAGTTCCCAGGAAGTGTCAACTCAGCCGTCCTCCGGCTGTCACCATATGTCAACTACCAGTTCCGGGTCATTGCTATCAATGAGGTTGGGAGTAGCCACCCCAGCCTCCCATCTGAGCGCTACCGAACCAGTGGAGCACGTGAGTACTTGAGGGCTGTCAGAGGAAGCTCTGGAACCAGGCACCTGAACTCAAACTGAATTCCCCCAGTTCCCAGCCACATGAATGCAGACAAGTTAATTAACTTTGCCAAACCTCAGCTTCCTGATGGCAAAGCAGAGAATAGTAATAACACCTACATTATGGCACTGTCATAAAAAATTAAAAATGCATGTCCATTAGTTATCATGATGCCTGGCATATAGCAAGTACACAATAAATGTTAATGGCCATTTTAATTAGTACTAATATTATTAATAATTCTTGATTATTTGCTTTAAAGGAAAGAGCTGTCACAAAGATATGCAGCAGAAATATATAATCTGGTGTTACATTAGACTTCTTTTCCTGGGCGGCGCCTATAGCTCAGTGGGTAGGGTGCTGGCCACATATACCCAGGGCAGCAGGTTCGAAACCAGCCCGGGCCTGCTAGACAACAATGACAACTGCAACAAAAAAATAACTGGGCATTGTGGTGGGTGCCTGTAGTCCCAGCTACTTGGGAGGCTGAGATAAGAGAATTGCTTAAGCTGAGGAGTTTGAGGTTGCTGTGAGCTGTGACTCCATAGCACTCTACTGAGGGTAACATAGTGAGACCCTGTCTCAAAAAATAAAAATGAAAATGATTTCTTTTCCTAATATACTTGGGTAATGTTTAGATTTCTGAAATCATACCAGCCCATAGAGGGTGGAGATGCTCCCCAGAATGTTAAATGCCAGGGATAAACCTGTCTGATATGAAACATGTTTAGTGGCTGACCCACGAAGGGGATAATCCATGTTGAGTTGGCTTACTGACCACCCACAGTGTGGAAAGCCTCTGGTAAAGGATTAAAATTCAAAAAAATGAGTTCTGCTCTGGGAGTTTATGGCTTAGCTAGAAAGAGACATCACACACATGAGAAAAAGGCAGTGTGAGTTCAGTCACACATGGGACGTAGAAGCTGAGAAAAAACAGGGCAGAGAAGGGACCCCTTGGGTGGGAGGAGAGAGATCACTCACCATGCCCTCACGAGGCATAAGTTGGACTTAAACTTTGTGTCTGTTTGGGTTTCAGCCCCTGAGTCCAATCCTAGTGACGTGAAGGGAGAGGGGACCAGAAAGAACAACATGGAGATCACATGGACGGTAAGAGGCCATGACACTGGCCCTTGCCAGGCAGTGTGCACCCAGGAGCCTTCCCTTTATGCCCCAGACTCCCCAAGGCTACAGTGTGCTTCAGACTGGCTGGCTGGTCGTGGTGGACATTCCTCTATACAAAACCAAGCTCCTCTCTGCCATGGGCATCCAGAAACCGAACAGGACAAATGTCTAAGTGCATGATTTCAGAAAAGAGAGAGGAGCAGAGGTGACCCAGTTCCAAGGACTGCCAGCCAGGCAGAATACATGGAGAATGCAGCAAAATCAAATGGACTTTTGCTGAAGAAAGAGGATTCAGGTTAGACTTTAGGAAAGGTCTAAGGCCAGGAGTCCTCAAACTACGGCCCACAGGCCACATGAGGTGGTGTGATTGTATTTGTTCCTGTTTTGTTTTTTTACTTCAAAATAAGCTATGTGCAGTGTGCATAGCAATTTGTTCACTGTTTTTTTAACTATAGTCCGGCCCTTCAACGGTCTGAGGGACAGTGAACTGGCCCCCGTTTGAGGACCCCTGCAACATAGCAGTCTGTGACGTGTTCTGGGGTCCTTTTAATGGGGGAGTGTTGGGGATGGAGGAAAGACAAGCCCCTAAGACAGATCCAGTGCAGAACTTTCTTTATTTCAGGGAATGGACTCAGTGACTCTAAAGACTCCCTCCAGATGGGATTGTAAGATTCCATCTTCATCTTGACTCAATGACCAGATTTTCTAAACCAAAATTGGGGTATGTCTCCAAATGACTGTTTTTTTCCAAACCACTTCCAAGTCTGAGAGAGGCAAATGCAGCCAATAAAGTACTGACATTTCTGGGCTGCTGCCCCCAAGGAATGGCAAGGAGGACATAACAATGAGTGGACTCACAACCATCCCTGTCTCTCTGAGGGCCTGGTCTTACCACACAGCCTTGCCCAAACAGAGCAGCAGTGACTGGGCTGAGCCCAGATTCAAGGCAGCCTGTCCATGGCTCTACATGGCAGCTCCCAAGGGACTGATTCCAGGGTGAGGACCTTGGAAGATAACAAACAGAAATGGACCCACCTTTAAAGAACTTTGATTCGTGGACAGGAGAGGACAGATGCACAGAATCAGTAGAACTAAAGTCAGTTCTAGGGGCTGGGCACAGTGGCTCACACCTATAATCCTAACACTCTGGGAGGCCAAGGCAGGTGGATTGCCTGAGCTCACAGGTTTGAGATCAGCCTGAGTCAGAGCAAGACCTGGTCTCTAAAAAACAAAATAGCTGGGCGTTGTGGCAGGCACCTGTAGTCCCAGCTGCTTGAAAGGCTGAGACAGGAGAATTGCTTGAGCCTGAGAGTTTAAGGTTGCCATGAGCTACAATGCCAGGGCACTGTACCAAGGGCGACAAGGTGAGATTCTGCCTCAAGAAAAAAAAGTCAGTTCTGGAATTTGAGTTCATTGGCAGGAGGTGTGCTATGGTTAACCAAAACTCATCCCATCTGACTTCAGAAATTACACCATTGTCCTTTTATTTTATTGTTGGTTCTGTCATAGGAAGGAGTTCTGTTCCGTTTGTTTGTTTGTTTTGTGACACAGAATGTCACTCTTTTGCCTTGTGCTGGGGCATCATAGCTCAGAGCAACCTCACACTCTTAGGCTCAAAAGATCCCCTGGCCTCAGCCTCCCAAGTAGCTGAGACTACAGGTGCCTGCCACAATGCCTGGCTGCTAGTTTTTCTGTTTTTAGTAAAGATTGAGGTCTTGCTTTTGCTGAGGCTGGTCTTGAGCTCAAGCAATCCACCCGCCTCAGCCTCCCAGAGTGCTAGGATTATAGGCATGAGCCACTGCGCCAGGCCCAAAAGTGGTTCTGTTCTGTTTATTTTCTGTTGAAAACAAAGTTTTCACTCCCTTTGCACCTGCGAATGTGGTGGCTCTTGGAGCCATAGTAGCTAGGTCTTGGGTGAAGTCTTCATCACTGAAAGTCTGCTTGCTGCTGGGTTCACGGGACTCTGGGCTTTGAGGGACTCATCAGGGAAGAGGATGTGCTCTTCCCTACCCTGCGAGGGGCTGGCTGGTGTTAAGCAGACCTGGAAGGGGGTACCTGGCACAGAGAGGGCAAGCTGTGGGCCCTCACTCCTCACCTGTGGCCTCTGCAACCCCAGCCCCTCCCATTTCTCTCTCTCTGCCAGCCCATGAATGCCACCTCTGCCTTTGGCCCCAACCTGCGCTACATTGTCAAGTGGCGGCGGAGAGAGACTCGCGAAGCGTGGAACAATGCCACAGTGTGGGGCTCTCGCTACCTGGTGGGGCAGACCCCTGTCTTCGTGCCCTATGAGATCCGGGTCCAGGCTGAAAACGACTTTGGGAAGGGCCCGGAGCCAGACACTGTCATTGGTTACTCTGGAGAAGATTGTGAGTAACCTCCCTGTCCCCCATCCAGGCCCCTCATGGCTAGGCCCCACAGGCCAGGAACCTTGGGGTGGGACAAGCAATTCCCAGGAAAGAGAAGTCCTTAGAGTGATTTGGAGCAGACAGACACCTGATGACGTCAGGAGTGGAAATATTATCATTTATGCAGTGGTTCGAATTACTGAATGTCATCCCCTGGCCAAGTATACTCAATTTACAGATGTGAAAACTGAGGCCCTAAAAGGGAAATCCATGGCAGTATAACATAATAAAAGTAAATTCAGGTGGGGAAACAGAGCCCTGGCCTTCAGATCCCCAGGCTGCCTTACTGCCAGGTCATGCTAGTGCAAGAAAGACCTCAGGATGACCCATCCAAAAGAGCTATAATTACACCTCCACAGGAAGGAGAGCAGGCCACGCTCCTCCCCCAGGCTCCCAGGGGAAGCCCTGAGGGATGTAGCAGGTCTCCAGAACACCAGACCAGCTACTGCCAGTATTCCTGCTGCTGCCCCCAGCCCTTAGAATTGGGCATAAAGAGAGAAGGTTTTTGGACGCTGGCACTAGGAAAGCAACAGGATTCAGGGCATGTATGTGGAGGTATGAATGTGGCTTCCCAGATGATGATGGCCTCTCTGTCCCCAGCACATGAATCCCACAGGCTGCTGAGCCAAGCAGGAGGGTCAGTGGAGTCCCCTCCTGGTTGAAGGCAATCAGGTCTGGGTTTGTTCTGAGGAGTGATCATGTAGGAGAATAGAGTGAGCAGGGAAGGGCGGAGGGACAGTATTGAAAGGAATGGACTCTCATGGGCAGTGCTGGGGCCACCATGTTCACAATGGTAAGATGGGAGGAGAGAGGGCTCAGCCCTGGGCCCCACCTTCCTGGAGGTGATTATGGATTAGACTCCTGAGGTAGATGGCAGAGGGGTCTGTCCCACTCCTCACCTCCATGGTAGTGGACACTTGCAAACAGGAGCCCAGTGGGGACCACTGGATGGTAAGTGTGTAAGAGCAGCATCTGGTCGTGGGCTTCAAGGACCCTTCTCTCGGTTTCCATTGTGTGTACCTGTCCCTGCAGCCTGTGCCCTGGTGGATTAGAGGGTCAGGGCAGCCCTGCTCTGAGTGAGATGAAGAAAAGTGGGGCAGGGATAAGTTAGGGGGAGCAAGTGGCCTGCCTTTTCCAGGTAGCAACAGGGTCAAAATCCCTTCCTGAACTCTTGAGGGTGTCTTCAATCTGTAGGTAATGTTTCTTGCCAGGTGTTGGCAAGAGATAGAGGCACTCTCAGAAGGAACTATTTGTAATCTGTGACTGGGATTAGAGGGAAAACAACAAGGGGTGTGACCCACCTGAGGGCCAGCAGCAGCAGGAAGCCATCATGCCACTTCAGCCTGATGGAGCAGGGGGTGGAGGAGTCACCACAGCCTACAAGGACCATCTGCAGGAGCCTTGGTCTTGGCCTTGGGTAGAAGAGTGTAAAAAGTTGCCAATCTACAGCCTAGCCAAGAGGAAGCAATACCCACCCTCCCTCTCCTCCTGTGCCTCCTATTGGCCAAACCTCTCTGGAAGCCTGAGAAGAAGGGAGCCCAGTTGATGAGGTTCAAAGAGGGAAGCATCCCAGGACTTGGAGCAGGCCAGGGAAGGGTAGAGAATAGAATGAAAGGGCAGATGGAAACTACCCAGCATAGGAGGGTAGTAGGTAACTGTCCTTCAAACATGTAGGCAGAGTCCCTCCCACCTAGACTACCACCTTTTGTCCTGAGCCTTTCCCCGACTTTTTCAAGTACAGCGTGATGGAGGAGACAGCCCCTACTCTCGTGGAGTCTTGAGTGCAGTGCAAGTCCAGGCCAGCAGAGAATAAGATAGAAGGGCCCTGAGAGTCCAGGGACCAGCCTGCCCACGTAACCTGCTCTCTGTCCCAACTCCTTGCAGATCCCAGGGCTGCACCCACTGAAGTTAAAATCCGAGTTATGAACAGCACAGCCATCAGTCTTCAGTGGAACCGCGTCTACCCCGACACGGTCCAGGGCCAGCTCAGAGAGTATCGAGTGAGGAAGCCAGCTCCCAACACCGCCTAACCACCCAGCTCACTAACCAGGGCAAGGGGGTAGCCGATGTAGGGCATGAGATATTTGGAAGGATCCTGGTGACATATATTGGATCCAAAATTGATTCAAGAAGATGATGTCTAGGGTTAGCCGTTCAAAAATATACCCAGGAAAACAATGTATAAATAAACCCAAATGCATCCTATAACATACATGCTGAGACATTCTGCTCAGCAAAAAAAAAAAAAAAAAAAAAAAAAAACGCACACAATCCGGGGGGGTGGTTTGGGGGGTTTTTTTAATCCCACCCGCCCCACACCGGCAAATCAAGACCCGTGGTGTGGGCCC